>JARJEC010143901.1:0-11043 GCA_030264575.1 Tachinus sp. AB-2021 | reverse complement strand
ATTTTGATAATTTTATTGTCTAAAATTTAGTTTTGTTAATCAAGGCTTTAAATCTTCTTTAATTTAATAATAAATTTTATTTCAACACCGATAAATTATCCTATTACAGGAAAATATCTTAAAGAAATAATAAAAAGAAGAAAAATAAAATAAGTTGAAAATAATATAAATATAATAAATTTTGCTTGTCTTTGTTTAGGCAATAATAATCTATAAAGGTTGATTTGCCCAAAAAAAAAAACAACTAACTAACTTAAGTTGTCTTTGCAGTTTCTATTATATCAAAGATTAATGTTTTTGTGTAATAATTACATAAAAAGTCTTTTGTAGAAATTCAAGTCTTTGTAGAAATTGTTATCTACAAATTATATTTAGGTTTTACCAAATATTTTAAACTTTTAAAGTAGATATTTCTGCCTCTAAATAGTTTTAAGAACTTTGTAACCAGCCAAAAATGCTATTTTTTCGCAGCAACCACAACACACTTAAAGTTTTTGCAATTTATTCTTCTTGTTTTGCAAACATTTTTTTCTACCAATTCCAAAACAATTAAAGTTTTTGTATAAATTATTGCTTATAAATTATTTTTAGATGTGTTGGTTGCCTTTGACATATTGTCTTCATGTCTTTAAATTGTTTTTGGAGCTGTAAAAATGCTTAAAGTTTTTTTTTGCACCAGCTGCAAAACAAATGAAGGATATTAAATTTGTATCGTGAAACTTTGCGGCATTTTCCGAGATTTTATGCATTTCACCAGTAGTTGCAATTTTGTGGTACATATTTGTAGCACCTCTATTGTACGGACTTAAATTTTTCGAAAATTTTAAAACTTGCATTATTTTTATGGTGTTCGGAAAATGTTTAAAAATGCTTTCTTCGTAATTGTTTATGATCAATTTTGAGTATTCATTTTATTTATTTCTATAAAATTTACCCAGAACATATTTCCAAAATGTTTTGAAATCATTTCATTTTTGTAATAATTGCTATTCGCAAAAGAAAATTTTAATTTATAGCTGAAATTTAATATTAATAATTTTATTTTTATTGGGCTACAGGGAGGCGCAAGTTAAATACCCACCCTTGTTACGGCACTGTACTTATGATAATTTTTATTTTTCAGATGAATTATTTAATTAATTTTTTGTTATATTTGTTAGGTTTTTGTTTATTTGTCTTTACTTTTTGATTATTTTTTATTTTTATGGTGTTCGGAAAATGAAAAATGTTTTTGAGCAATTTTGAGTATTCATTTTATTTGTTTCTATAAAATTTAGCCAGAAATATTCCATATTTCCAAAATGTTTTGAAATCATTTAATTGTTCTAATAATTGCTATTCGCAGAAGAAATTTTTTATTTATAGCAGAAATTTATAGCTTAAGTTTTTTTAAATTTTATTTTTATTGGGCTACAAGGAGGCGCAAGTTAAACAACCACCCTTGTTACAGCATTGTACTTGGCAATTTTTGTTTTTCAGTTTAATTGTTTAATTAAATTTTTGCTATATTTCTTAGGTTTTTGTTTATTTGTTTTTACTTTTTGATTATTTTTGCATTGTAAATGGAATCATTAGTAGCGGCCACTTTATTAGCATCCATTTGTAAAAGATTTAAACAATATCCGGTTTATTCTAACCAGTATTAAATTTGTAATGCATCCGGGTCGTGGGTCGTTTGTGATGTGAAGGTTAGTTATGTGAGGGTTTAATTATTAATTAAACAAAATTAAATTGTATATTATGGCAATAGCTGTGCATTTACTTCAATTTTCAATAAATTTGAAATGGTTGGAGCCAAAAGAAGGGAACAAGTACATTTATAATTTTTACTAATTTAAGTTTGAAGCAATGTTCTTCCAAAGAAAAAAATTATTTTACTTTCAACTAGTTAATGGATCTATTAGCTTGTTCAACTTACTTTTTTCCTTTTCAAAATAAAAATTGATACATTTATCATTTGTAACAAATACAAATTTAGAGTTGTTTATACATTTCTACTATTTCAATAAGTGCATATTGGTGGGGGGGAGGGTGTAAAAGAAGATAACCATTGTAACACAATAGTCGAATAGATTTGTTAAACAATTAATTATATGCAAGTATGAATTAAAAAGTATTTGTAGATTCTGTTGAAATGAGGATTTCTGCAATTAGTAAATGTTGTTGTTATATTTAGTTGCAGATTTAATTAGTAGGGAATAGATAAATACGAATAGAGTTAATTGAATTAATTTTAGAAAAGTAATGAAAGTGGTAGTTGCATTTTAAAATGCTCGTTAGTGTAAAATGAACGCAAAGGAATGGCGAGAGTGGAAGATGCTGTTCACTTTTATCTTGAATTTTTCCCGCCGTAATTATTATAATTAGTTAAGGATCCCGATGACGATGTAGTGAGGATGACTCTTCTTCTATCTTCTATGGATGGATAAACATAATAAAACACAGTCAATAACCAGAGATGAACTTAAGCCACTAGCATCTTTGAAAAATATTGGCTTTAATGATCAAAAGTGGTTTCGCACTGCTTGGCGGAACTTTGTAGGTAATAACTTCTTATTTCTTATTTCTTATACTGTACAGAAATTCCGCGCTAGTGACTACGTTTATAAATCATTTTTGTGATTGTGTTGTTTGTTCGGCGCGGATAATTACCGCTACATTTTTAAATATGTATGTTCCGTTTCAGAATTCGTGGCTGGAACGTGTTGTGTAATGTTGACAATTTTAAAAACAAGAATCGTGAACTATTATAACTCATAATTAGCGGTGAGGTTACATTGAACTCGAACTTGATCTCCGCGAACAGATTCACTTTCAATCACACTGCGCAGCAGTGGCGTAGCTTCCTGTCGGCCTTTCTTCAGCTCGCTTCCAAATTACTATACTGGTGCAAAGAATTATAAAATAAATATTAGATTAATTATAAAAAGAGTTTTATTTAAGCATTCAAATCAAGACAAATTTAGTATTATTGAATGTGTAAATAAATGCATTTATTATTGTAATAATATGCCCATTAAATGAATTATCTGCTTATTAAGGTGCAAGTCAAGCATGGACTAATGCTTGGCCCAGGTGGGTTTTCCAGAAGCTCGCTTCAATTGTGTAAAATAAAAACATTGTGCTCAAGTGTCGTGAGAAACATATGAATCTATCTCATTACTCAAACAATGACAAAAACGCATAGAAATATGATTAGGTATAGAATGAATAAATAAAAATGGAATTTTGTAACGGAAAAAAAACTTTGACAAACCCAATTCAAAAATAAAAATATTGAAAGCTGCAAATAAAATATTCTATTATCAAATTTTGTTAAAAAAGAATGTATGTTATGAAAATTTGCAAAATATAGCTTTCTTGTATGCTAAACGTGGCTGTAAAAGGAGGCACAATTAAAAATCCACTCAATGTCAAGTAGCTGTCAACGCAGCCATACAAAGCATTATAAAACAATTCATTTGTATTGCCACATAATTAAGTAGCAATGAACTTGGCTGGAAAAACACAAAACGCCGACCGTCGATATTTTTAAAATCGTTTTGCACGAACCGCCGCCGTCATCTTTTTATATCTCGCTATTGATTATTCATATTTATTACATCGATTTCTGTTAATCAACCGTAATGTAACGGGTTTCTTTTCGTCATCGAAATTTTATTTTGTGAAAAAGAATGTATCCGTCCAATAAATTGACCGTTAGGCCTTTGGAATTCTGCGACGTTCATTGTTGTTCGCGCCAATATTATTATATTATATTATATACATTTTTTCCATTCTTCAATCTTCAGGCAGAAGTTATCCTTGTAGGAAAACCTAAAACAGTATTTTACGACTACTAAAGGCATCCCATTTCAAACTCACTATAAATCATTTTGCCAATTCGTATTTATTACAAGTCTAGACTGCGACCAGCGCAACTATCAGTTGCAACTAATTGGAGAATAATAATCGATAAATTATGATTAATTTTCATCATTTATTATATATAACAAGAAGATTGCAGGAGTGGTTCCAACATTTGTAATATTAAATATTTTATGTATTTATACAAAAGAACTTTTCAAATCAAATTATTTCATATAGAATTTAGCAAATATTTACTTGGTTAATATACTTACGTAATTGCCTTATAAGTTGTTAATTTATAGCATATTGAGATTTGAGTTTGATTTATACTTTCAATATTATTAACTAATATTTTTTAAATCAAGCTTTTTTAATATTAAAATAATAAACAATCACTTAAATATGATATATAAATTATGATAAAAGCATGTGAGTGAGCTTAATTTACAATCCAGAATCCAGAAAACTATTATTACAACTACGTTTTTTATTAAATTTTCATTTCTAAGTCACTCTCATTGCGATTTAATAATAATAATATTTATTGACGAAAAAATACATATACATACATACATATATAATACAAAAAAATATATAAAGAACAGCAAATATACTTTAAAAAAATAACCAATTCAGATATAATTAAATTAATTTGCTGTAAATTGATTTGATTTATTTAGTCAGACCCACGACATGAGACATATGTTGAGTATAAATATCGTTACTCACTTTTTGCACAAATCTTAAGCTTAATATTAATTAAAAATATTTTAGTTGCGTTACGAATGGTCAAAATTCATGTTTTCGATCAAAAATCCCAAAAACTGATTTTTAAGTTTTTTTTATTGTGCAAACCTTGTTTTTTAGATGTTTTGCCAACAATTCTAAAGCTTATATTAAGCTTATATTTATTCTCTTATTATTGTCTTAAAAATATTTTAGGTGCTTTATTTTACGACTGGTCAAAGTTTATATTTTTGGGCATCAATCCCAACAAAATTGATTTTTATTTTTTTTATTGTGCAAATATTATTTTTAGATATTTTGCCAAAAATTCTAGAGCTTATATTAAACTTATTCTCTTATATTATTGTCTTAAAAATATTTGAATTACTTTACAACTGGTCAAAATTCATATTTTTAGGCACCAATCCCAGAAAAACTGATTTTTATTTTTTTTACAGTGCAAAAATTATTTTTAGATATTTTGTCAACAATTCTAGAGCTTATATTAAGCTTATATTTATTTTCTTATATTATTATCTTAAAAATATTTTCATTACTTTACGACTGGTCAAAATTCATATTTTCGGACACCAATTCTAAAAAAAATATTTTTATTTTTTTATTCTGCAAATATTATTTTTACATATTTTGCCAACAATTTTAGAGCTTATATTAAGCATATTCTCTTATATTATTGGCTTTAAATATTTTAGGTGCTTTACGACTGGACAAAATTTATATTTTTGGGCACCAATCCCAGGGAAATTGATTTTTATTTTTTTTATTGTGCAAATATTATTTTTATATATTTTGGCAACAATTCTAGAGCTTATATTAAGCTTATTCTCTTATATTATTGTCTTAAAAATATTTTAGGTGCTTTACGATTGGTCAAAATTCATATTTTTGGGCACCGATCCCAACATTTGATTTTTACTTTTTTTATAGTGCAAACATTATTTTTTAGATATTTTGCCGTCAATTCTAGAGCTTATATTAAAGTTTTTCTGCTTGCAAATTGATTTTTTAGCTCAAAAATCGAACCTTTTGCAAAACAGATAAAGTCATTTGATATTTCTTTACCTGGATTATATTCATACATGTTTTTCAGACAGGTATTTCAAAATGTCGTCTTCCTGCCTTCAAAATGTTTTTGGTGCTTTAAAACAGTTTGAAATTCGTATTCTGTAACACCAATCACAAAACATTTGAAGTATTGTGGTCTACAAATTTTTTTCACATGTTTTACCAATAGATCAGAAATTAAATTCTTCCATGCTTTTAAATTGCCTTTTTGCCACAAACTGCTTATAGTTATATGTTTTAAGCACAAATTAATAAATAATTGAAGAATTTGATACTTCAGCATCTAAAAACTGTTTTTCTAATCATTTTGGGTTTTAAAATCCAGTCTTCCTATCTTTGAAATGCATTTTGAACATGAAACTGTTCTTTTTGGTGACCAACGGCAAAATCGCCGTACAGATTACGAGCGACAAATTAGTTTTAAATGTTTTGCTAACTATTCTGTATTTTGGAATTTTCCACTTTTTAAACTGCATTTAGAGCTCAAAACTGCTATATTTAGTCACCAACTATAAAACAGTTAAAGTTTTTGTGCAGCCCACTAGCTACGAATTATTTTTTGTGTTTTGTTAACAATTTCGCGAATTACCAACAAATCTTCCAGTTTTTAAATTGTATTCTGTATTGAAACGAACCTCACAATAGTTCATAAATCATCTAAACAATATTTTTAGATAATAGTCTACGCATAGTTTTCTGTTTTGAAGAACTGAAAGAACAGAAAATTTTACTCACCAACTACAAAACAGTTAAAAACTTTGCGTAGACTATTATCCAAACATAATTTTTAGATGATTTATGAACTATTGTGAGGTTTGCTTCAATACAGAATACAATTTAAAAACAGGAAGATTATGATTATTGACTGATTATGAACTTTTGTGAGATTAGGAATAAAATCTTCTTGTTTTAAATTGCGTTTAGAATTTCAAAATTGGTATTTTTGATGATACAAAATAGTTGCAGTTTTCGTAATAACTAAGAAACATTTTTATGTGTTTTCCCAACTACCTCGAGCTTGAAAATTGTGTCTTTCTGCCTTTGAATTTTATTTTGACCTTCAAAACTATTATCGGGTACTAACTATTAAAAAATTGTAGTCCAAAAGTATTTTACAACTTGAATGTTATGTTTAGATGTTTTGCTAAGAATTCTGCGGTTTAAAACTGGGGTTTTTATGTTTTTAAATTGTCTCTGAAGCTTCCCTACTGTCCAAAATTCTTATTTTTTATAAATGCTATAGTTTTTCCGATTTATCTATATTTTTTTATGAAGCCTACGTTATGGAGGCTTGAAATTATGCATTCTTACTTTTCAATTGTTTTTTATAGTTTTAAAATTGCATTTTCCCTGCACTTATTAAATAGTCTTTGATAATTGTATTGTCTAAAACCTATTTTTAGATGTTTTGATAGCTAAGGCTTCAAATCTTAAAAAGGATGTTGTCTTTGCACTTTCTATTATCTTAAAAATTAATATTTTTGTATATAAATTACATAAAGGTCAGAAGTCTTTGTAGAAATTGTTATCTGCAAATTGTTTTACCAAATATTTAAAAGTTCAAAATTTGGTTTTTCTGCTTTACTTATGTAAAAATTTGTAATTTTTTAGCACGCAATACATTTTTATTATTATTATTATTATTATTATTAGTATTATTATTATTATTAATTTATTATTATTATTATTATTGTTATTATTATTATTATTATTATTATTATTATTATTATTATTATTAAATTATTATTATTATTCTAAATTGTTTTTAAAACTTCAGAACCGACAAAAATTATTATTTTTACAAAACAGTTAAAGCTTTAGTACATATCAAGTATTATCCATTTTTTTTTGGGCAGTTTTTTACAGTTCTGAGGTATAAAGATCTTCCCACTTTTAAATTGTTTCTTTAAAATCGCATATTCTGTGCACTAATTACAGAATGTGTACTAAAACTTATAATTAACCCACTAGCTGCCCAAATGGGGGCATAAGTGTTTTAAAATTTTATGGAATATTCTTAAATGTTCCATAATAAAAGAAAATGTATTCAAATATTAACCCAGAAACTTTTTTAAACTGTTGGTCAATTGATTAATGCACCGTTACTTCTAACACCACTTTTTCGGCAGTTTCAAATTTTTTACAACAACATATGCTTTATGCTTGATATATCGGTTAATATGATTGCTGACAGACTCAAATCACATAAATTCATTTGAATTGAATATTTTTATACCATCGGATAGTACACACAACATATTTGTAGGTATCTGAAAATACATTGTAAAGATTATTATTGCCTAAACGTCAAAATACGCTTAAATTCCAAAAAATACCAAGAAAAACAATCAACTTTTAATGTCAAACGTTAAAAGAATTCGAAACGTTTGAGGCTTTTTATGTACAAACGTTCTAAGAAGCAATTACTTTCCATTTCATTAATCAAATTCGAGAATATCAAGAAATGTTTGTAAAAAAATTAAACTTATTTTGTTGAAACATCCATTCATTCATCAGACAATTTAAAAAAATATTTTTTAAGATTAACATATTTAATAATTATTTTGCAATAAAAAAATTAATTTTGTTTATAAAATATCGCTCCAACGACAGCTAGTTTTTGTGACATTCAATAAATATATTTATTCATATTTATTAAATAAATATATTTACCTCAACAACCTGTCGATCGTTTTGCTACAACCGGGTTTTTTAATTGATGCGAACAGTAAACTCCGGATGTAGATTATGGGTTGCTCATTAAAATGAATGAATTCTTGAACTAATCTTGTTTTTTAAGTTTAAAAAATGTCGTAATAAATTGAATAAACGTATTGCATATGTGCAATAATAATAAAGTGAAGCGCGTAAAAATAACAAAGAGTATTCTGCAGCCAAGGACATAATAATTATTTGGCCATAAAAGGCTACTTTATCTGCGCATGAGACATATTTTCGAAAGAAATTACCGAGTGCGGAGCGCACAGGATATAAAAATACGTTAACAATAGCATTTTTGATTTTCAGTAAAAAGCAAGCTAACTATAATGGTGCGTCTCGTCACGATCGTAAAACAGTAGCGTCCTCAGCTGGAATTCCGCGAATAGAATCGTAGCAAAGCGAACAAAGCCGCTTTCTTAATTATTTATATTATTAATTGGAATTTATTTAGTCCATTGATTGCACGCCACTGTTTGGAGGTACCTATTATACGTAAATAAACATCGCTACCTGCATTGTTTAACGAGCAGTCTATAAAAATCTCACATGCTTCCATTTCAAATGCTGGTGGAAACGTGCTATGTTATATGTACTTGGTAAATAATAGAAGTTACGAAATATTAATTATTAATGCCTCACTAATTACTTAACACGAATAATTACATCTGGTTGTCAGAAAAAAACCATAAAACTTAATGAAGGTAAATATATGTAGCATTTTTATTCAAATCCATTCCTCTCATGCCTGTCTAGCACCTTAGAAGCAACAACATTTCCATACTAAGTTGCTCGTTAAAATACAGGATAAATCATTAATATTCCATATGGTGAAGCAACTTCCTTCCTATCCACGCGCAATGCTAAAACTTTACCGGAACAATATTTCATCCGTTGAGATTTATTTTGCAAAATGTATTACCACTAATATTTTACAGCCTAACCATTTTAGTTCTAGATGTGGCTTGACTGGTAACGATCTAAACCGCTGCTGGAAAAAACCGCATCCAGTTCTTCACCCAGAAATTTATTATGCAAAGGTATAGAAAAACGAGTAAAAAGGCACACCACTCACGATTAAAATTCCGATACGGTTACTTTCCGACTCGCATTTAATGAGTTGTGTGTTTTCTTAATTGGGATTTTATTTATAGAAACTGGTGCAATTCGTCAAGGAGGAACTGTGCCATCCCATTGCCACATTCGTGGACATACACGGGCACAGCCGAAAGAAGTTCTTCTTCCTGTATGGTTGTAACCCCAAACAGAGTTGGAATGACAATGATAAATCACTTGCTGATTCATCGGACTATTCGTATAATGTAATTATCATTTCCACTAACAGCACAATGCTATATTAAACGGTTGTCTTCATATTATTTGCATTTTTTAGCTGGAATTCTTTATTCTTTCTCTTCAATTTACATACTTTTTATACCGCTCATCATATAAATCGACTCATTTTTTTTAATTTCATTTATATTTATATTTCTTAACGTTTACCTAATACTAATGCTTTTCAAGACACAACAATCAATTACAATTTTTATTTCAGAGCAGAAAATATCAAAGACACATTTTGCGAACGTATTTCGGGCAAATTATTAAAATTTTTCCTGCAATTCTCTTTTTATATATTTTTTTAGCATTTCACATTTCTCAAAATTTCTTAGATAGTTTGTAATACTTCACAAATTAATATTTTGACATTATTTGAATCATTACGATCACATTTTGCAAAATTTCGCAAGAATAGGAACATTTTTAATGTTCTTGAAAATCTATTCAACATTTCAAATATAAGAAAAAAAATTGTCAGGCGTAATTTCACAGATTAAAGCGATATAATCGTTTTTTCTATATTAATATTAATTTTTTGCTTGTAGAGCGACAATATATAGATCAACAAATAGAACTTGTGCGAATCAACATTTTTACAAAAAAATTTAACTTTAAGAACCTTTATATATTTAATTGGTTGTAAAACTGCCTTTTTCTCTGTATCATCTATCATTTGGGCCTTCATTTTATCAATAGGACTGTTTACCTTACTTATTGATTATTTTTGCAGTGGTTACCAAAAGTCCTCAGTGTAAACGAGCACATGAAAATGAATTACTGCCGATACACAATTGAAAGAAAAAAAGAATCCACTTGTCGTGTAGTCATGTGGAGAGAATTTGGCATCAATTGTTCGTACACATTAGAATGCTCTTTTTGTTCCGGAGAAAACAAAAAAGTAAGTAATTTGTACAAGAAGGAAAATCAAAATAACCATTTTATTTGCAGAAAATGACTACAAAGATGTTACAGGAAATTGGGGCGAATATTATTACATCTTTGGCTGGCATCACTGTAAATTGCTAGGTCAAAATTTTAATCATTTTAGAATTTAGTGCAAACCTCTTAACAATCGCTTATTGGATTGTTAATTATCACATTCCTCATTAAGCTACATACTTTATAATACTTTGCATATTAATGTAATTCGCAAAAGAACTGAATGAATTCAATTTTATTAATTAACTGTGGTTTAAATATTATTAATAAATACAGTGTATGAATTTTATTTTAATTCGAAAATACAAATAATTTTAATAATGATTTGCAGGTTTCCCAACACCCCTCAAAGATATACAGAGAGTTCTTTTTCATTTATTTTTT
>JARJEC010143899.1:0-10460 GCA_030264575.1 Tachinus sp. AB-2021 | reverse complement strand
CCAACCATTAATTTATATTTGAGATTCTTAAAACTAAACAACTATTTGCTAAAATATTTCCAGTGAAGTATTTTAGTTATCTTTGGCAAGGTTCTAAATTAACCACTCGCGCACTATATTTTGCTTTTACACTCCACTTATGCAAGTTCAAACGGTTTGGTCCTCTTCAGTCTTCGGACGAGAGATCTCAGCGAAACGACTTTAATTAAGTGTGACAAATAAAGCACTGAACCAGTTAACAGTTAAAGTAATTTTTCAACAGTTGCTTTGTTTAACAAACCCCAGAATGTATTCCTACATAACTTTGAACTAAATGATCGTCGTTCCTACACAACGGTGATAGTCTATGTTATCTATGACGGTGACTATCCGTAAACTGATTTGGAACCAATCAAATCGTACTGCGTACCTTGAGATCTAAATGTACGCTGTCAACATAAAGATTATTTTTTAGTTTCAAAAACTTTTCAATATTTTTATTCAAAACAAGTAAAGCCGATGAAGCAACCCACACTACAGGAAATATTGCGGAAAGTGCATCAAATAACAACAATGAATCCGATGATGGAAAATTGGAGGTGTCTTATTTTTTTTATATGGAGCAGAAGAAACGGTTATGCGATTTAAATTTTGAGATAGAGTGGACGAAAGTTAGTTCATTTTATTTCGCTTAATTTTATGGTTGTTATTTGAGAATTTTTTAGAACCTTTTAAATATGTTGAATATGGATGGGTTGCCCGATAAGGGACAGCAGTTGCTGAAAAAGCAAGTTGACATGAAAGAGGAATTAAAAGCAGGGAAACAAACATTTCAAAATATGGTTGCTAAAGGTATGTTACTGATAAATGATAATTTATTAAGATTCGAATAAACGAGTAGGTAAAACTATCGCAAGTAAACTATCTGAGAGCACGTACAATCATATTGCGTTGCGTAAACATTCTCTGAGTACTTTTCGATAGTTTAAACTTCTTTCTCTCAATGCTATTTTTTCAACAAACTTAATTTAAAATTTTGACATTTAGGCACATATCTGGAAGCTTCAGTGATTTGCTGAAACAACAAGATTTGCATACAATTCAACAGGATAATGGAGAACAATCTACGGTTTTAAACATAAGTTCTTCTATTACAACATTCAAAACTAACACTTGTCATACAAATAATTCAATAAAATGATTTAATTATATTAATAAAATTATAGATGACACGTCTCAACAAATGCCCACACAGTTAAAAACAGCAACATGTCAAGAGTTGTTGTTGCAGGGGCTGTGCAACCACGAACATTCTGCATGGCTTATTGAAGACGTGCCCATATGAAGATACCTATGAAACTGATCCAGAGTGGAATTAATGCCTCATCAGAAGCGTGCTCTTGCATGGTTACTCTGGAGAGAAAATCAAAAACCTCCTGGCGGTATATTAGGTATTTATTGTGAACTGTTTAAAAATTATTTAGTAAAAAGCAAGGCATTCAGCACTATTAACATGTTCAATAACCATCTCACATTCTAGAGTTTGTAGTCTCTTTCCCACAATCAAGGTGATGACACACATGTGTGTTACATCCCATTTACACACGTGGTTGTGTGTAATGGTCACTGAACATGTTAATTGTACTCGGCTTTGTGTCATTACCGTGCTAGCAGAATGACATATATTTATAATCAATCGTTTGATCGAATCCATTTGGGAAAAAAATTGTATTTTAAAATAAATGAAAAGTTTTATTCGGCTTTTCAAAAATATGTGGTGGTCAGGATTTTTTTATATATAAAAGCAAAGAAGTGAAACTTCTTTGGTAACGTTATTTCTCAAATCTGTGACACACGAACGCAACGTTTTATGACGCGAAAGCAGCGTCAGAGAGAGAGAGAGAGAGAGAGAGAGAGAGAGAGAAAGAATATGTAAAATCGATGAGTGGAATTAGGATTAGAGGTGAATGGTGAGCAGTGAGTGGTGGATCGTCATGAGTAGTGGGTAGCGGATATGGGGTTGTAGGTGCAGGTCGAATAATCGCAGATTTGGGACCATTGGTCGTGTAGCTGTATCAAAGTTTTACTTTGGGTATGCAGTCCAAACACTCACAATCTTTATTGCCTTTTATAAAAGATTATTTTTCATGCCCGTGCCACACAACGTTGCATTCGCAAAGAAAGTGGAATTGGTGAGTAAAGTGGCATGTGGTGGGTTTTGGGAAGTGGCTCGTCGTGCCGGTGATCTAGGGCCGTGAATCACGAGTCGTGGGTCTGGAGCTGTAGATTACAAGTCGTGGGTCGTGGATCACATAATAATTTATAATGTGACTGTTTATGAAGTAGAAATTTAATAAAAATATGTATTTATAGTTACTTCTGGTGGTCCAAGTTTTGACATTAGGCACTGTTTTTTGAGATAGGTTAGATTAAGTTATTTGCTTGGTATATTTAAAGAGGCTGAATGTATGCTGGCGTAAATCAAATTGTTACCGTAAACGGATTTTAAATGAAATTTTAAAAAATTCCCATATTTTGCAGACTGTTTGACAATTACTGCATATTACGTTCGATAATGACATTTATCCGATGTTATATTAGTCATTTTGAGATAAAAATTATCACTCTGAAAATACGTCTCAATCAACTAACTAGGTAGTAGTTTAACTACAGTTTATATTTCACTGAAATTAATTAACAAAAAAAAGTAATTTTAAGCCGATGACATGGATTTGGGTAAAACTCTAATGATGATATCGCTAGTTTTAAAATCAATCGAACTAGAAAACAGCGATGACGAAGAAGATGAGGAGCGATATAATGGAGGTACTTTAATTATATGTCCGGCAAGTGTCATCTCGCAATGGGATGGAGAAATATGATGCCGATTAAAAAGAGACATGTTATCCACGTTGGTCCACCATGGAGCAAATTATGAAACCAAACCTAGAAAGTAAGTAAGCAATTTGTCATAATAACATAACCTCACCTTAACAATTTTTAAGGTTATGTAAACCGGTTGTTGTTCTAACAACTTATCGTTATGCATGAGTTGGAAAAGGAGACCGCAGTCTACCAAATTAAGTGGGACCGTATAATATTAGATGTGGCTCACCAAATTTGTAATTATAAGGCGAAAACATCGGTAGTCGTTTGTAGTTTAAAAGTAAAATCCCGGTGGATCTTAACTGGAACCCCGATCCAAAATAAGGAAGCGCTGTTGAAATTTTTGCGGATTACTCCTTTTGATGATTATGCAGTAAATATTTACAAACAATTAAAAGATCTATAGCATTAATTCTTTTAAGGTTTTCAGAAGATGGGTTTCCGATAAGAACACCGGAGTGGTTGAATACAGTGATGTCATCATTGAACTTACGTCGAACGAAACCACAATTGATGGAAAAAGGGAGCTTAAAGTGTCTGCCTGATAGACATTGGGGGGAAATCATCGAGATTCGGTATGCCAATCAATTCACCACTAGAGGTTTTGTTTTGTTATAAATTGAATGAACTTATTTTTTATACCATATATTTACAGGTAATGGTAATGCAGAGTATTATTATATTATTAGTATATAAAATGCATAAAAAAAGGTGCCCATGAACAAAGCCAAGGATGTCAAGCAGCATGAAATTTTGGTTCTCTTGAGATTAAGACAAATATGTTGTCACCCTTCATTGATTCATGCGGTATGTTTTAGGCAATAATAATCTAAAAAGGTTCATTTGTCACAAAACCTAACTTCAAAAAATTACGCTTCACGCACCTCACATTGATGACCAGTCTTTGTATATACATTGTATGTGATGGGAATACTTCCATTTTCAAATTACACATGTAAAAAATATATTAAATATCGAGGGTGTTTATATAAATTTACTAATAGTTTAGATACTGGAGTCCGGTGTAATCGAAGCTGGAGAAAATTACGAAGAGGATGATCCTAACGTGAGTGCGCTAGCCTTATAGGAGCAATTAAACGGTTTAAAATTGGATGATAATGAAGAGGATGTAGTTTCGGGTTTGACCAATGAGCAAGTTACGTTGGCGGAAGCCACTCGTGGAATATTACATGCAAACAATGCAATATTCGATGTGAATCAGAGAAGTTCTAAAGTAATAGAAATGAATATATTGAATAAATACAGCATTTTCAAAACAAATTAATTTTAGTTGGCAGTCGTGTAGGTAATGGTCAAGACCAAAGTCATTCCCAATGGGAGATAAATGCATTGTGGTATCGCAATGGACTATTGAAATTGTTGACCATACATTTCAAAACGGAATACATTAAAATTGTTTTATTTATTTAATGTTATATTTTAAGTTAAATTTTATAAATTGATATACGCTCAATGAATTGTATTCTTTTTAGTTTCTAGAAACTAACAGCTACTCTTCATGTAACTGCGGACAATGTGATACATAGCAATTAGTATATATTATGTATTTTGTATATGAATTGTTTTAATTTTTTAATATGTTATATTTTAAGTTAAATTTTATAAATTGATATACACTCAATGAATTCTATTCTTTTTAGTATCTGCAAACTAACATCTACTCGTTATCTAACTCGGGACAATGTGATACATTAGCAATTAGTATTTATTTATGTAAATTAGTAGATACCATCAAAATATTGCTACGCATGATTTTAAATTGTTTCAGGACGACTAAGTAGACTCTTGCTCGTAAAAATTATTTTTTAGAAATTTCCTACAATTATAAATTTTAAAGAAATGCTGTTTGAGTTAATAATATGATTAATCGTAATGCATTTGTTTTTTTTTTAAACATTTGAGACCAAGTTTGTAGTGATACGACTTTTCAATCAAAAGTTATTAGGAAATTTCTAATCGCACTTTTTTAACGTAAACGTGAACGTTAAAGAGATAGCACGAGATAGGCAGTACAACCTGTTTAATATTAATGCACTACCGGCACAGTAAATATTAGAAAGCGCGCTTGGCAATTTGGTTATAACTTTTGATAGAAACGTTGTATCATGACGTACTTGGTCTCGATCTATTCAGAATAAAAAATTACATACAGTTAAATCAAATTAAGGGTGTTGTATAGTAAACACCCAATAGAATATTAATTTGCGATCACAGGTTGAGATGTAGATAATAATTTGACTGATTGGTACTTTCTTGGTACCAAAAGAGTGTGAACCGAGAGCAAGTTTATTATGTATCAACATTGACACTACTTTTCAGAACTTGTTATTGCTTGCTTATTTGTTAAAATAGACAACATGTGGCACGTAGAGATATTTTAGTTTTTCTAAAAATTTTATACATAATTAATTAATAATTATTTCTTTTAAAATCATCACCACAATGCAAAATATAAATATAAAAGTAATTTATAAAAATTGGGCTACTTTTATAAAAACAAGTACCATATATAACACTTCTATTTTTCTCTTTCATCGCATAACCTCATAACGCAATCCGTAACCTTAGGATCATAGGGGGTGGGACTTGGTTGCCTATGTTATCATTGGGGGACACTACCGCTCTTAGCGCTAGCTGTATTATGACATGATGAATTGAACCAGCCATGAAAATTAATTCAAACTTCATTATTTGTCAAAAAATTAGATATCACCTGCCATTAGCTACTTGCTAATTGATACAAACTAATAAAGTGCAGTGTAGCAAAGTGTGATGTGTTTTATATTTCGCAAAATTCCCATGGATAAAAATGTAAGTGATCTTTATTTTTAATTAAGTAGATATTACATATTTTAAAATTATCAATCGTACCTAGATCAATTTAAGTAAAAGCACAAAATTAGAAAATGTACACATTTGACTCATTTGGAATCAAAACTCACATTATCTAAATACATCCAAAATCAGGCATTTAATGTTTTAAAGTCGATTTTAAAATCAATACTTTATCAGTCATATAAATTTTTTTTAAATGCCCTTTTTTAACAATTGCTTTAGAAACCAAGCATTGGAATCAAAACAATATCCATTAGATAATCTGAGTTTTGATAATTTTAAAATATGGAATATCTACTCAAATAAAATTAAAGATTACATACATTATTATCTATGGGAAATTTGCGAAGATTAAAATTTCTCCTATTTTGTTGCTACACAACACTATCATAATTTCATAATTTAATCCTACATGTAAAAGACGGAATATGCTTTAATATAAAACAAAAATACATTTTTTATATATTAAAACAGTTCTTATGAATAAAATAAAATGTTATTTTAATAATTAATTATTAGTTTACTTCCTAGTAATCAAAAATTGAAATTTTAATTATAGGTAGTATAATAATTACTTATTTTAAACAAAAGGCCAAAAAAATGCATAAAATATTATTTAGACTAATTTGCTGAATTTTAAATTTAAAAATCTGAATAACACCAGCTGCCCCAGTAAACAATTTAATTTACTATTATCGTGGCAATAATGCTTTGCATGCGTGGTTACCATATTTAAATTAATACAAAAATGTTGATAATAAATGTTTGCTGTTTTCTAACTCTAGAGTGATTACTTGGCTTTTAAACCATTTTAGTTATTTGATTTTTCAGCATATATGTACAGCACATTTTAAATTAAACCAATATTTATTTATAAAATAATACTTCAATAAAACAAAATGATTTAGACAGCCATGGGCATGTTGATTTTTGGATATGGATTGTAGCCGAGCAGTTCAAAATCTTCCAATTTGAAATCATCAATACTGGAAACTTCCCGTTTAATGAAAAGCTTTGGGAATGGACGCGGAGTTCTCTCCAGCTGCTCTTTCAAAGCTTCTGCGTGATTCATGTAAACATGACTATCACCCAGCGTGTGAATGAATTCACCAGGCTGCAATGATCACTTAATGAATAGCTAGTAATAATAGAAATTAAGTTAATCAATATGGAAATTAAATTTACCTTGAGCCCTGTAATATGAGCAATCATACAAGTCAATAGCGCATAGCTTGCAATGTTAAATGGCACCCCTAATCCCATGTCAGCAGACCTTTGATACAACAGGCAAGAAAGCTCTTCGTTTGAAACAAAAAATTGCACTAAACAGTGACACGGTGGCAATGCCATATTTGGTATATCGACTGGGTTCCAAGCACACATAATAATACGCCTATCATTGGGACGATTTTTAATTGTGTGTATAACATTTGCCAATTGATCGATTCCTTTATTGGCGTAATTGCCGTGTATTCCCTCGTATTTTGCTCCATAATGCCTCCATTGAAATCCATATATAGGACCCAAATCACCTTCTTCGTGATCAATTAAACCGACGGAATCCAAAAAAGTCCTGGTACTGTTTGCATCCCAAATATGTACGTTACGATTTTGTAATTCTTTTGCATTGGTGCTACCTTTAATAAACCACAATAATTCTTCAACAACACCCCTCCAAAACACACGTTTGGTTGTTAATAGTGGAAAAATATTGTCGTGTAAACTGTAACGCATTTGAGCGCCAAATATTCCAAAAGTGCCTACACCGGTTCGATCGCCTCTCTTAACGCCTGAATTTAATATACGTTTAATGTGATCTAAATATTGATACTCTTCGTGTCGATGGTTAACATCGTAATCACCACGTTCCCCATTCCCGTAATTGCTTTCTGATTTACGATTGTCCACTAAAATTTCAATGGTGACTTTGTTGTTGTCGGAATTGCTTTCGGACCTGGAAAGTACTCGGAAATGAGAATTTGACTCCTTCAATGACATTCCTAATTACTGAGTTGTTTTTCAATTAATTAATTGATTAATATCACTTTCAGAAAAATGTTTGCAGTTGCAGTGTGTTTATTTAGTATTCTTACCCGGAATTCATATTCATGTTTGTTGTTTGCGTATCGATACTTTAAATTTGATTTTGAATGAGTGAGATTATAAGCTCCTCAGTTTTCTAACCCCCTCGGAACTTTTCTGTGCGATTTGCCGCGCAAAATATTTTTTGACAACCTAGCAAACAATCAAATGTTTTTTTATTTGGTGTATTGTAATAATCTACAGTTGGCTATAGATTCTTGTTGACTTAATAATATTTATAGTAAAATTACTATTCAAATATCGGTTAGATCATTTATCTTATCAAGGAATTATACAAGATATAGTAATAATCTTTCTAGGGACTTTGACAAATAGCATTGGCCACTCTGAACTTGGGTATTTTCAAGATGTTATGCCGCGTTTAGATTAAGCCCAATTCCCTGCTCAATACCGTAGTCATAGTCTAGGTTATCTGTGACCGCAGTGAACAGGACAATGCTGAATAAAAACACGTTTGCAGCTCTCGGTGCTGCAAACATGTTAAATTATCCGATAAAAATAAATTTAATGACAAGCAATAAAAATAAATACACAACGAAATAATAAATGGATATTTGTCTAATATTTCCAAGAAAACTGAATACAACTTTAAAATATAAATAAACATAACTTTTTTTTAAATATATATTTTATTTAATTATTAAATAAATTGCTGCAAACAGACTGAAATATAACCCTTTTCACTCTGCTTTGGAACTTTTTCACGGATTTTTCTTGATAAAAAACACAGTCTCTTCAATGTGTGATCTTTGTTTATTAATACTACTAAAATTTCGCCAATGTGAGAACTCGGTTATTTTTTAATCATTTTTGTAAGATATATCAAATTTAAAAAAATTTAGCATTATAAACTTTAATCAGGTATTTGTTTTTAATATTTATTATTTGCAAGTATTTATTTTTATATTTTAAATATCAACGTCTATTATTTATATTTTATTTGAATATCTCTTGTTTTCTAATTTCAAAAATGTATTACAAGTATAAGTTTATTATAACGTCAATTACATACGCTTAAATTACTTGAATTAATTATAATGTTTTTCAAAATTTTTATTTTGTTAGCATACTTATTATAAATTTTTGAAATCAAACAAACTTTATTCAAATAATATATGAAAATGAAGTATTTTTCTGAATAGCAGCCCAACGCTATTAAATAAAATACGACAATTGATATTCAAATGACAAGATATTATCGAAAATTAAATTTTGTTTAATTTCATGCATCTTTTAAAAAATGTTAAAAACAACCAAATTGTATCATTAGTAAGAATTTAGTATCTACCATATGGAAACTTTGGAACACAAATGCTTGATAGATTCTAAAACATTTCCATTGTCCGTTTTTGTTAAAACTTAGTTGTATTCAAGTGTGTATCACTTTGTCTAATATTTGTGTATAATAATATAAACCAAAATTGGTTTTATTAATTCACAATATCGTTTGCCACTGTTACTATAGCGCACAAACTTTACATCTTGTCATCGCTTGAGTCCACTACTAAGGCAAGTCCACACCACAGATGTTTTAGACAAAAATCGTGTGTAAATCTACAATCAATTTCTATTTTCTATAAATTTTACACTAAAAAAATTCAAGGTTAGCTATTATTTTTAAAATATAAACTGACGTATACAATGTTTCCTTTTTCCTGAAATTTCAGCAATCAAATTTGTGGCACTGCCATTGTATTTTTTATACACGATTCAGTTTTTGAAACAAATTTTTCAAAATGGTTCGAAAATAATATGTGTGTATTTAATATATGTTAGTATTAATGTAAGCTCATTATGTAAAACTTAAATTTAAATAAAAGAAAAAAAATAAAATTGATAGACATATTTTTACTTTATTCAAAATGAAGTAAAATAGTTAGAAGAAAACTGATACAATTGAATGTTAATATGTAATAATTCATAATACAACATTAAAAAAATAAATTAGTCACACCGCATCGTGACTGTATTTTCGACTGAATCTCAGTCTTCATAAGACGTCACAGAAGGGAATTAATAAAGAAATGGACATAATTTATATAAGAAAAAAGGATTAAATTTAAAATTTCACAAATTAACTCAATAAAAGCGAGATGGATTAACATTAGATAAATTATAAAATACATTAGAGCAAAAAATATTAAAATGTTACAGTATAGGTAAAAAGCGTATTTAAAAAAGATTACAGATTAACAAAATTTTCTTTTAAGAGTAAAGTTTATGAAGATTCCGTCTCGGTTTCTCCAATCCTCTTCCTCCAGTCCTCTCGTCTGGATCTCTCCGTCTATACTTCTTCTTCCTTGCGGCGTCCAGTGTAGTATCTTCTTCGGGAGTTAGTCTTGGCCCATTCTCTGTACATCTCCGTACATTCTTAGTTGTCCCATTCTTATGTTATCTGTAATATCGTGCTTTACTTCCATTATTTCCCTTATCCTTTCATTTCTGATCCTTTCCAATCTAGACTTTCCTGTCGCTCTTCTCCAGTAGTCCATCTCTGTGGCTTTTAGCGTTTTCTCTGTTCTATCCTTTATAGGCCACACTTCACTACTATAGGTTACTACACTTTTAATTATTGCGTTGTATATTCTGTGTTTGTTTTTCTTTGTAATGAGTCTTTTGTGTAATTTTTTTTTTAA
>JARJEC010143882.1:0-13656 GCA_030264575.1 Tachinus sp. AB-2021 | reverse complement strand
ATATATATATATATATATATATATATATATATATATATACATATATATATATATATATAAGCTGTCAAGTCCTAGTATACACAACGATCTTATTAAGGGAGTTGTACATCCATAATAACATTATACATTTAACCCCAAAACTCCATCACCATGTAACCTCATAACTTTTAATTAAAATAACCACGTTACGCAGTAGTTCAATTGTTTGATGTAAGTGAAACTACTGAGTAATGTAATTATTTTAATTATTGGTTTTGAGGAAGGACCCTAATTTCATCCCATATATGGTGATGAAATTAGGGAGTTCTGGGCTGAATATTAATGTTATAATGTTATTGGGTGCACGGCTCTGCCTCTGTTTACAGGATCGTTTTATACAATTCTATACGGTTTGGGTTTTGGGGTTATATAAGGCTGTACTTAAAACCTAATATTATGGGGTTAAATTGATTGCGGATTTAGAGTCGGCGACCCCGAAAACATGTGTGTGACTGAGGCTTAAAATAGGTTAAAATTATATGTAATTACGAAATGAGTGGCTTTTATAGGTAGAATAAAATAAAAATGATAAATTTATACTGCTCAGTTTTACATTATTTCTTATTTGTGTAAAATTTTTCTGTTTTCCTTAATATTTGGAACAATTTTCTTAATATTTTGTAATGCTCCTGGACATTTTAAGACATTTTACAAACATTTTCAATTTATTTTTATTTTCAACATTTTCAAGGTTTTTCTGTTATTTGTCAATATTTTGTAACATTTTACAACATTATACGACATTTTGTAATACAATACATTAAGAAATACTAATTTGTTTTGGAACATTTCTCAATATTATTCGATATTTTGGAAATGTTCTTCGATGCTTTCTCATCATTTTCCAATAGTTTTTGTTAGTGTCTTGAAATATTTTCTCAGCGTTTTGTTATATTTCTTTACATATTGCAGTATTTTTTACTTTTTAAAACGTTTTACTAAATATATCAGTTTTTATAATTCAATTTGATACATAAATTAATTAGATAATAGATACAGTGACCTTTTTTAAACTTATCTTTCAATTCTACCACATCAATTAAATTTTCTTTACTTAAAATAAATATTTATGAAAGGCTTCAATTTAAAGTTATTACCGCGATAGAGGTAATAATTTAAAATACACGTTTATAATGCACATGTCATCGTGGCAAAAAATCAAATGAACGCTTTTTATACAAATTTTACGTTTATATAATAAATAATTATGAAATGAGCGACTATTAAATGTATAAAATAATAAAAATAATAAAATAATACACTCCAGTGCGTTTTGCATTATTGTTTGCTGTGAATTAATTTATATTTTTTAACAATTTAGTTCACAAAAGAATATGTTAACTGTATTATTATATAGAAATAGAATAAAAAGCTGAAGCGTTGGAAATTATTTAGCCAATACACCAACTAAAAATTGGTTCAGAGAACTGCATTATTTATTTTATTTATTACACATGAATTTAAAAATAAATATGTTGTTTTAAAATACAGGGTATTTGATCATACGCAAATTTTTTGAATGTTTTACTACCTGCTCAACTTTTTGGAATATTTTAGACGCTTTTCGCAACATTTTTCTACAGGTTGTTATATTTTGACATATCAAAAGGTTTATTTACATTTTTTACGATTCCAGTATTATTGTACCCTAATAGAAAAAAATAGCAAACAAATATAATATACCACTGCACGTTGCCTTCCTAGACTACCGAAAAAAATTGGGCAATCGTAGAAGCACCATCAAAGTAAAAGTATACTCAAGCTTCATAAGAAGCACATATGAGAACACGTAGAAATACCGATGAAAATGAATCCGTGGGACAATTCTCCACTTTTGCACTGAGCAAAACGTTCAAAAACATCAAATTGGAAGAAAATGGAATTGAAATCGACGGAATATACCTTGGTCATGTCATATGTATTTCTGCCGCTGCGATATCACGGATGGATTAAACGAATCACATTATTATATTATATCCCGTGCAAACGGGAAATCAGTAAAAAAAAGTGAACGTGGTGAGTTGACCATTGTCATAACTTAACTGCTTCTGTTATCGCTATATTGCGGTTGATTTGTCGTCCCATTCTAGCGCAGTAAAATGCGGTGGCATTCAGTAGATGCAGAGACACCGCACATAATACTTTGCATTTAAAACTACGCGGTGAGGATTAAACCAGACCGTTTTAACCGCATAATTTGCAACTATTCTAAGATTTGCAGACGACATAGTCGTGTTTAGCAGATGATCCTGAATAAAATAAAAATAATGATGACACCCAGGAAGTTATTAACAATGTACTACTAATACGAAGAACACATGATGAGGACAGATAAAGAAATCCAAATAACCGAAATATTGAAAAGAGTGGATTTATACTAGCCAGCTTTTTAATAAAATGTGATACTGAAATCACGAAAACTGATTTAAAAGAATTTATACACAGGTGCTTACATACGTTCGTAAAACCATGACAATATTTTAAAATTAAAGCTGCAAACAAATCAAAGACGCGAATTTTACTTACTTAACCCGGCGACAGTTTGGTGGTTTTTATGTTCATACCCAAATTTAAAATGATCCATAATTAGTTGTTTTTTAAGGAAAAATTATTTTTTTTGTTTATTTTCATACAAATGTATGAAATTCTATGGTGAATTTAAGCAAACGACTTAGCATTAGTAATAAATTTAGTATTAAACAAAATATAATTAGTTGAGTTAACCGTTACTATATGATAATCTACTATTATGATGAAATAAAATAATTTATTACTTTTCAATAAACTTTTATCAACACTTGAATGGGCAGTGAGCTTGTAATGGGATAATCGGTTGTTTGTTATTAATAAAATAACATTATTTTAGAGTGCATTTTGGATTTCTTCCTTCTTCGTCAGTGCTGATAGGCAGAAAAACTCCGAAACGTACGGTAAAATAAATGTAATCTTATAAGTAATAAATAACCAATTATCCTATTTCCAGCCCACTGCCTATTCCAATATCTAAAAGGACGTTCTTCTTCTTGTCCTGCGGATATCCATCAATGGATGTTTGTCTTATGTTTTGCAACCAAGACAACTTCCTATTCCCCTTTTTCCCTCAATTTTGCCTTCAGTTATTAGTTGTCCAAGGTATGCGGTTTTTTTTTCTTTATTGTAACCAATAGCTCGCGGTTTTTGTTAACACGCCTGAGCACTTCCTCGTTTGTGCCTCTTGCTGCCCAGGGGATTAATATTCTACGGTACAGCCCTATCTCTAAGGCCTCGATTTTGTTCAAAACGACATTACATCTAATAATTTTATCGATACTTTCACTAAATATCCGAAGTTATTTCATATTAACTTAATTTTTTCGGCTAACTACTGAAAACAATAGTCATATTGCTATTATCACCATCCGCAAACTCAACGCTATACTCAATGAGTGAGGTTAGAACTGTAAATCGTATGGATCGTGATTGTATGGTGGCGTGTACATAAGATAGTAACGGCAGAAGCTAATGGAAGGCACGTTGCACGTGGTATTTTGATGTGAAACGTACGTTTACATGACATCGGAAATGTGACATCTTAAAAATAACACAAAAAATACGTCATTATGACTTCGAAAATGAGACGTCATTTGTCTGACTCAAAATGTCGTCTAACAGACGTCATCTATTGATCATATGACGTTATATTCATGAATATCATCAAAAAATTAAATTGAGCTAAAAAATAAACAACAATTCTATTTATACTAAAGATTTACAGAGGTGATTAATAAAAGTAAATGACAATATACAAAAACAAGTTAGGGCCTAATGACATGAGGATTTACATATATGAAAACTTAATTAGGGCGCAAAAAACTGTGTATTACGCTAACAAGAGATCCAGCTATCATTAATAGAAAACAATTTTGGACACAAATAAAGTAACTTTAAAATAATAAATAAAAAGAAAATAAATTGATACAAATTAATTTGTAGATCTTTAAAATTTGCTAATTTATTTTATTACAACATTCTAAAAAACAAAAACAAAATGTATTACTTTTCTTCCTATAGGAGAAAATGTAAAAGCAATAGTGGGCGCCTTTGAGGTAATTGAATGTGAAAAACAAAACCCACGTGATCAGTCAGTATCAAAACCCGCGAAATACAAAATGTAAACAAAAATATTTTGAAGTGTTGCCAAATCTGGCAATGTATGTTTTAAGTAGCCATTTTTTTTCACAAAGTATTATAAAATATCCAATATCCTTATTGATATAATATGGACATGTGCTGGACTATATAGGTTCAATTTTTAAAAATTATATAACTATTAGCTATTTGGGTCTAATTTTTGTTAATATTGAAAAAAATATTAACAATTTAAAAGATCGTACTGATAAAAATAAAGAATCTGGATTTTAGTTGTTAACATGTGGTTATTGCTAAAGTTTTGACAGCAAAATTAAAGAACACAAGATAAATGTAATTTGTTATACGTAGATTATTTAATAGAACAGAACCATTCATTTCAAAACATATTTAAAATTTTGCATAAGAGTACGAAGGGTCTTGTAACAAATTTATTAGAATTTGTAGAGATTAACAAATATAATTGAAGGTATGTTTTATTGAATGATTGAAAAACGGTTGTTAATAAGTCACCTTTGAACTCGATATCTTTTTTCATGCGTGTGACGTTATATTTACAAATTGCCTTTCAAATATCTTGTAATTTGTAATAACTTACGTATATTATATTATTTGTATTATTATTTATTTTTCGTGTTCGATTTTTGCAATATTTCGCATTTTTTCGGTTTTTTGCCCTTGTTTATTATGAATTCAATGTTGTATGATTTTTCATCTGGTTGCACTTTTTTTACATTGACAAATTCATCAACATTCAAGTTGCAATTTCAATCTTTGCGATAATAACTTCCGCACCTCCCCCTCCAACAAAATTATCTTTTTATTGAGTATATATTGTTTGTTAATTTCTAAATTCCCATTCTACATCTATCTGATGATAGTGTGGTGAAACAATTGTCGCAGTACAATTTAATCTAAATTTTAAAACCGTATACACATATGATTTATTGAAATTATTCATTCGTTATGATTATTTGATTTGTTTCGTTTATTACTTTTACTTTGCGTTAATCTTAATACTTTATAATTGTTATTATTTTGTTGTTAATTAATTTCGATTAGCCTTTATTTACTGATTCATGCTAGTTTTTATTGTTTTTTATTTCTTTTTTTTTAAATTGTTTATTTTGTTATTAAACAAAAACAAAATATACAAATAAAATATTGGTTTTGATTATTTTATTAATTTCTTTTATTATTGATTATTTTTAGATATTCTTTGATAAATTTGTTTTTTTCCTAGTATTTTCGAATATATTTTTTAAATTTAGAATTTAAAATATTTGCAATTTTTTTCTTTAGATGTGTCCGATGCTGCACTAATAAATGCGTCGGTTTTTGCGGTTGCACAGTTTACTACTGAACCGGCGCTGCATTTTGTTACCAAATTTTATTAATTTTACTGGATGAAAAAGACAAAATTGATTTTACTACCTTACGGTACGGTAGTAGCAGTAGAAATAACCCAATTTAGTTTTGGCTACTGCCCGTCAGATGTCGCCTTGGTGTATATTCCACAGATATCTGTGATAATTCTATATTCAATAATTCGTATTGAGTTTCGCAATATTGTACAATAACTTGATAGTTGAAGTTTAAATATATAAATTAATCTGATCAACAATTATTTTTGAAATTAAAAATACTGCGAATAGAATGTTTTGAAAATAATCAAATATAATTATGTGTTTTACTAATAAAATTAGAGTAATTATGTTTGTAAAGTAATGTATGGTTTTGTTTAATATTCAATAAACTGAGATTAAAATTGTTCTAGTGGACGAATGCGATAAAGACTTTAAATATTTTTTATGTAATTGTTTTCCCAACATAATGATAAGTTAATGGAAACGGTATGACACTTCTTTATGATATATGAGAAAAAAATCTAAATCGGTTCAATTGAAATAAAATTAATGCACAAGTGCAAATAAAATAAAACGAAACTTAAAAGTTGTACAAGTATTGGCTATTTGTGGTTAATAGTACTTGAATAGGCCATTAGCAAGTTTAGGTGCAGTATTTTTTATCCACTTGGTGTATAGTTAGTCTTTGTCTAAATCCGCGCTTGCAGTTTTTATTGACTAAGGAATTTAACGATACTTCGACCTAAAAACTGGCGGTGTGTGATATTTTCAGAGTTTGAAATGACGATAAAAGCGTACCCGTGTCGAGCTACTGCTCTGGCCGGCTACGTGACCTGACTTCGAAAGTCTTCACCATCACGGCTTGTGCTTGCAACCACGTCCAAGTCTTAATCTTGGGCCACGAGAACAGGGTACAAATTGGAAACTACCAATCGATATCGATCTCCTGCTTTTGCCGACACTGATAATATATCTACACTTATACTTTTTTACTTCTTGGTTTAACATAAATAATGTTTTACAACATCAATCGCTGCGCTGCATCCATTGAATCGGATCAAATTTAAACGAGCCGATTTTATTTTACCGCAAAATATATAATCACATATTCATCCCTGCAATATAAACTATTTAATAATAAACACATGTTTGTTCCAACAAGCGCATATCGATCCCCACTTGCTTGCATTATTTACATTACAAATTCGTTAACTTAATTATTTGAGTTAAATTATTCACTATCGCATACATTTTTTAAATTATGATTTGTTCTGAAAAATATGAAACTTCAGAATAGCAATTTGAGTTTTGCTCTTTTATCTTTTCATAAAAATGAACATAATGTTATTACTTAATAAGTAATTTTATACATAGTTCATTATTTTTCTTTGTTTATTATTTATTATTATTTGTTTAATTTTTACCCTATTTTTTGTTAATTTCTCATTTATTCTTTGTTTATTTTTCATTTACTTTTTTTAACTATTTATTTTATAGGTTTACTTTACATTTATGTTTTGTCTAATTTAAATTTTTTTGTCATTTGATTGTTCGTTTTTGTATTTTTTTAATCGATTATTTTTTTAATTTATTTTAATTTATAATAATAATGTTTTGATTTTAAACGAATTTCGGTAAAATATATAAAATGGAAATTTAGAAGTTATAGAAGATAAAGAAAAGATTAACATCAGAGGAAAACCTTAGAAGAAAACATTTGAACTTATTCATTTATTTTACTTTTCAAATAAAAAAGTATGCCAGGCGTGGTTAAGAATAAACAAGATTTACTTGCAAAACTTTTTGTAATGGATACGGTTTATTCCTCAATCGAAACAATGTGTTATGTAATAGAATTTTAACTCAAATGATTTTGCGTTTCTTTTTGTAACATGTCCTTTTACAATGTTTTTTTTTCAAATAATAAGTAATTGTTTCTTTAATTATCGATCTAATGGTATAGTATTCATATTGATTGAGGAGTGTAAAACTTGCTTGCAATTTTATTAAAATTTTAATATAAGTAATATTTATTTATTTTTAAATAAGTAATGTCTTTACATGGATATTTAAAAAGATACATTTTTTAAACAAATGTTTACTAGGTATAGTTTAGAAAATACCACAAAATCATTTTAATTAAAAAATGACACATTTAGCATTGTTTTATAGCCGCATACCATACAATTTTTTCTAAGCGAAATTTGGTTATTTTTAATATTTTATATATATATATATATATATATATATATATATATATATATCTTGCTATATTTAGATCTATCATTGCAGCGTCGGTAACGAATATTTATTTTCATTTCCTTGATATTAGAGTGTTTGGCTATATTGCCACGATCAAATTTAAATTACAGTCAAATAAAATCCGAATTGCTAATGTCATAGCGCGTTCGGTGTTATTCACGTGCGTGTTTACTATAAAATTCCTTTATAAAGGTTTGGCTACAACGGACACGGTATTAATTTGCTTCGTGAATTTTTTATTTTTAATTTTATTATGTATTTATGTTACTTAATATAAATTGTAATATAATTCAAATTTGTATTTATTTAAATTTCATATTGAAATGCTTGCTTAAAGTTTTAAATTACCGAGATTATAATTAGTGTTCGCATATTGTTCCATAATCTCTGTATGATACTAAATAGTTTACAAATACAATTCTAACACTCTAACTTCGGGCATACTTAGTAGTTTAACTCACTCAACTATTATGAAGTTTTTAAGTAAGAAGCAAATCGACCAATTTTCATGTGTTTATATATAAATATATATAAATAATTACTACCCCATTACTCAATTTGAAATAAATGTTTAAAAAAATTAAATAAATAATTTATTATATATATATTTACAATGTGGTTTACACAATTTTATTAATTAAAAATTAATTAGTTTTGAAAATAGTGAGCAATTTACTTTTATTTGTATATTTTTCATGTATAGCAAAAATATTTGTGTTCTGGTCGACGTGTTCTAGCGTTCCTTATTTATTTAATTAATATTAATAATATAATGTCACAATTTTGCATTATATGAGTACATTTGTTAGTTATTATTAATTTTAAGAAAAACTTGATTCAAGTTTTAAATTTGACTTGGTTTTTTAATCTAATTACTAAAATAAAAACAAATATGGTCTTTTTTAAACTTAAATAATTCATAATCTTTGTCTTTTGAATAAAATAATATAACGTTGTAAATTTTTGTATGTAGAAAACATATATTCTTAATATTCATATTTATCACATTTTTCTATAATTTTGCAATTTCTAAAGTAACTATCAAAAAGAGAAATTACAAACTATGGATCTTTCAAATCGGAAAAAGAGCAATTTATTTATTCCATTGCCTACTAGCATTATGTATTATCTACGTTTGTAATGGTGTGAATTTGGATAATTGATTTTAAACTATTTACTTAATCTGTTAGAAAACATAGGTTTTAATGTTTCAATACTTCTTTACAAATCAAAATTGTATTTGAAAAATTTGACAACATTTTTATGAAGTTATATTGAGTTTTCTTATATTTATATTTAATTTTTTTTTCAATTATTTCTACGGATTTATTTTGATATGTAATTTTTTATATTTGTTAATTCATTTATTGCATATGTTCGTTTATTTGCCATTTTTATGTGAGCCATTCCCCACTTTAAACATTTTGTTCACTGTATCATATTTGTCAATGTATCATAATTTATTATAATTGTGCCAGACACTCTTACAATTAAAACAAATGTTGCAGCTTGATTAAATATTTTGAAACATTTTACACCTGCCATTAATAACAGTATAAATGACGTTTTTACAAGATACAGCATTAGCTACAGAATATATGTTCATTCTATTAAACATTATCTGTGTTAAGTTCAATAACTAGTAAACTTTGATTGAAGAATAAATATTTGTTTAGTATGTAATAAATTAATATTTTTATTGTATATTAAATTTATTAAGTAATTATAAATCATTTAGAATTTACAATTCAAATAATAAATAAACTTAAAAAGCTATACATAATATTCATTTTATTTGACTTGTAAGATGTTTTCAAATATTATAAATATTACTAATAAACAAATATCAATCTGTTATTGGAAGAACTGTGCCAAACTACGCGCTTTTAAATTTCCCGCTCAAAGCAAAACATACACAACAAATTCTTTATTCGCACCCTCCGTCTAGAAAAAATCAATTGCTTTAAGCCACATAACTTGTGAAGCTCCTAGAGTAATCGTTGCCTACTATTTCTAAACAAGATAAAGTTTTAGAGAGTCATAATAATACGGATCGTAGCTTAGCACCATCCTTCTGTTGAGCGCGTGACGGTTATTTAAATATATCTGCGTGCTATAACTCAAATATGCGCTTTTAATCTTTCCGTTCAAAAATAGATCCTGCACCACACATTCTTTATTGAAAAGTCGGCATGATTTTAAACCATGGATGCCAAACTTACCGGGCGCCTTAACATCGCTGCATCTTTATCTAATGATGATTATCTTGGATTTCTTATTTATGAATTTAATAATGTTTAGATCTTATTATTTATTTAAATGCTTAATTAATTAACATTGATCAAATTAATTTATTAATTTTTAAAATACATCTACAATTTTACAAAATAATTCCAAATGTGTTAATTAAATTCTGTAAGAATTTAATTTTTTTCTTTTACAGCTGTAACTTCCTTTAATTAATAACGGTTTTTAATATCATGCAAATTAAATTATGTTAAAAAATATTAAAATTTAAAATACATCTACAATTTTTCAAAATAATTTTACATGTATTTACTTAATTGTGTGAAAATATCATTTTTTCTTCTAAAACTGCAACCATTATTAATTAATTTTTAGTATTGTGCATTTTTAATGAAATTAGAAAATCTTAAATTACAAAATACAATATCAACAGTAAATAATTCCACGTGTGTAAACTTAATTTTTGTGAAAATTCATATTTTCTCTCAAAACTGTATAGAACCCCTATTGAATAATTAACCATGCATTAAACTTTAATCAATTTAAATTATGTTAAAAAATATTAAATTACAAAATTCAAACATCTACCGTTTAACAAAATAATTCCACGTGTCTAAACTTAATTTTGTGAATTTTTCCACAACTGCAACCCCCACTGCTTTTAATATCATGCATTTTAAATGAAGTTAATAAATATTAAATCACAAAATACAACATCTACAATTTATTAAAATAATTCCACATAATGTGTAAACTTAGTTCTGTAAAAGTTTCATATTTTTTTCTCAAAAGCTGCCCCCCCCCCATTGATTAATAACGATACTTATAATATGCAAATTGAATAATATTTAAAAAAATTAATTTAAAAAAACACCTACAATTTTACAAAATTATTCCACATGTTTAAAATTAATTCTGTGAACAATTTATATTTTTTTCTTCTTAAATTGCAACCCGTATTAATTAACTATGCTCTTAACATCGTGAAATTGACAATATATTTTAAAAAAGTAAATATTAAAATACAAATATAAAATATCTACAGTTTTACAAATTTCAAATTTCACATAGTATATTTTCTCTAAAAAAATCATATTTTGTCTTTAAAACTGCAACCCGGCTTAATTAAATAACTGCTTTTATCATCGTGCAATTGAAATTATGTCAAAAAATATATAAATTAATTTCAAAATTCAACATATACAATTTTGTATAACAATTCCAAATATATGTAAACTTGACTTTGAGCAAAAGTACTTTACATTTGTCAAAACTGTAATCTCTATTGATAATAAGCTATGTTTTTCAGATTGTGTAAATTTAAATTATATTAAAAATAAAAAAAATTATATTTGCTATTTTACATAAGTATTTTACATGTTTCAACTTGATTCTGTAAAAATTTCATAATTTAATTTTAAAAACGCAACCGTGTGGTTATATATAATATAATATATAAATTTGTTTAACCGTTTACACAGAGCAATTTCGCTACATTTTGCCGACCCCGCATCCAAATTTACGCTACCAAACCCGTCTTCAGATGATGATTGATTTATTATCTTGGATTCCTTTTTTATGAACTTAAAAGCTTGATTAATTAACTATACAATCAACAATGCACGAATTAAATTATGTCGAGAATACAATTTTTGCATAAAATCAAATGTAAAATGCGTGCTAATAAATGAAAATAATTGTAATATCACGACAAAATTAGTAACGCATAATTAGTAATAAGAATCGGCCATAGCAAATTCAATTAATATTTGTCATATCTAACAAATTATAGTCAATATGAATTCAATAATAAATAATTGGTTTAAATGGAAAAACTATATTCTCATACCAAATATAATCTCGTGGTTTGCTTATTGGTTATATTTTCATCGTATGGTATTAGAATTCGTGACATTTATAAAAAAAATATCGATAACATAGAAACTACTAGTTATGTTACCTATGAAAAATATTAATTTTCACAAAATAGTTTTACATTTCTGTGAAAATTTCATTTTTTTTCTAAAACTGTAACTGTAAAGTTTTTTACTTTTAATATTAATTAAATTAAATGATGTTAAAAAGTATTAAATTTGAAAATACATCTACAATTTTACAAAATAATTTCACATGTGTTAACTTAATGATGTGAAAATTTCATTTTTTTTCCAAAACTGCAACTCCCATTAATTGATAACTGCTTTTAATATAATGCATTTTAAATTAAATGAAAATTTTTGCTAAATTAAATCAATTTTCATGATTTATGTATATGAATAGTACAATTTATCTGTAAAGGGTACAGTAGAATTATTTTGGAAAATTGTAGATATTCTATTTTATAATTTAATATTTTTTAATATTAAAGAATATTATAAGCAGAAGAAAACAGTCGGATTTATAAAAATGAAAATATTTTATTAAATGCTTAGGTTAAGTTAAATGATTTCCTACTTTCAAATATTTAGAGTTTAAATTTAAAATGTATTCAATCAAATTATGATAATTCTAGATATGTAGCAAATACATAAAATATTTTGAACCAATTTTAGTTTATTTATATTTATATAATATAATATTAAAAATATACTATAAAATTTAAATATGTGGACTAAACTACATAATTAAAATTTATTCTAATTTAGGCGTGCATTTTAAAATCGCAAATAATTAATAATTTAAAAAAATATTCTGGCTTAAGCATGGTTTAACACAATTTGAGTTTTATTAATATATAAAATACAGAAACATTTCCTTTTTCATTTATTATAAATTAGAGTTATTGCAATACTTTTTTTAATGTACTAATTTTAAATTAATTTTAAACTTCAAACAATAAATCTGTAATTTACTGATTTATTGTCATATGTATATCAAATGCACCGATACAACAACGAAAGTTTTAAAGTTAGAACAAAAATTAATGAGAAATTAAATTAATATACTATTTAAAAATTAAAAATAAGGTAATAAAATTCAGCAATTGATAAAACAAGCGACGGCAGTATGTTTGAGCCTTTAAATCCCAGGCAACACTTTCTAAATAGCTAACTATAATGATAACGATAACGATCACGAAAGCGATAACGATGGTGATAATTTTTATTTACTTTTTTACTGTCTGTTTGCTACATAATTAAATGTGAGGCACATTTTGCACTTTATGATAGACCGGCTCTGAGTATCATAGAGCTATTTTTGTCTTTTTAAGCAGTATCGCCACGCCACGGGCGACGCGATGATTTTGCCAAATTATTAAGTTGCATTTTGTATGATTAGGTCAATCTTATTGTATCGAATACAACACCTTGCGTTGAATTAATTAAAGACAAAAAATGCTTAAACATATGAAGACCTTGTGGCAACAAGGTTATTTGCCGCAATTGCATTTTATTGAGTAAGTTAAGCAATTTGAGTTTTAATTCAAATATTACACACAATCTCCACTTTTTAATTAATTTCTTACACTTTGATAGGATACTCTAATATGCACAATATATATATATATATATATATATATATAAAGAAGAAGAAGAAGATACGTATTCCATATAGCCATAAATGATTGACTGCAAAATAATGAGAGCAAATTACTAATAACTATCTATATCAT
>JARJEC010143861.1:0-13555 GCA_030264575.1 Tachinus sp. AB-2021 | reverse complement strand
TCTAAGTAATTATTACCCAAATATCAACCCGTGAGGAAATTTGAAACAGTCAACCTGTAGTTTTCAGTCGAACCGAGCGGCTTTGAGGCATTTGCATGTTCGAAAGCAAGTAGTACTAGTCTTGAGTAATTAATGTACCTAATGCTATTTTAATAATTATTTTGGCAGTCTACAAACAATATTAAATTTTCTGAATTTGAGTACTTTGTATTAATCTTTAAATCAAATACTTAATTGCTGATACAAAAATTATTGTTAAATAGACTCGCAAAAATGTTGTGACATTGGTAAAATAAAAATATCAATTGTTGAGTATACATTTTAGAAGCACTATAGTTTAAAATTAAAAATTATTTTTTTATTGTTTTCGACTTAATGTGCTTTTTCTTTGTACACCGACGATTTAATCAACAATCGTGTTAATAGCAGTGATTAATAATTGAAATGTTATAACGCGTTAAAATAGCGAGATTTTTAATCGCCATTTACTCGAATATTGATAAAAACATTTGAAAATGTTCCGAAAATCTAAATGTATTCTGTGCAAAATTTCAAATCTTGTCATAGTCTACAATTATCAAAATAGCAATAGCAAAATATTACACTTGAAGTAAATTATTTTAAAATTGGCAACTTAATTCTGTAAATATATAAATAGCTTGTCATAAATGTTTTTAATGGCTATGCATGCATTAATAGGTGCCATTAAGGGACTGTTGTAAAATAATTAATAAGACTGTTTAATAAACAATCAACGGAAAAAAGTATTTTATATAATATGCATATTAAATTTTTATTGTTTGTTTTTCTTGTTCTTTTAATAATGAGAAGGTATAGTTTGCTGAAAAGTTGGCAATGAAATATTAGTCAGTGGCTACGTTTGTAATCGATTCTTCTACCAATAAAATCAATTAAAAAAATAAGTTTACAAAGAAATTATGTGTATTAAAGTAATGTTAATTTCCTTTCCTGATGTAAATATGCTGTTCCTAATTGATTTAAAACGGCAGCTAACAAACATATTATAAAAAGGATATACATACACTGTCAGTATAATATTGATCGTTGCGACAACTAATTCAATCCCTTTTCTAGTGACAGGCTATTGGCATCGGAGTTCATAGCACAGAAATAATAAACCTTTCTTCATTGATGGATTGAAATTGCTTTTTATACAATTCCAATGTTTGATTTAAACAATGGCATTGAACCTTTAATGTAGAAACAAATCAATGCGGCATTAATAATGTTTGTACAACAATCCCTACTGCAGGATTAAAATTAAAATCTACCACTTGATCCTTTTTCCCAATTATATAACCCTCTATAAATGTTGGCTTACATACGTGAAAAGCGTCCAGTAGATTCTGATCTAATTATAATATTAATTTGTATATAGTTTTATGATAAATGCAATGCGAATCAATATTAGTATTGAAATTTTTTTTTAATTGAATTAAGACGCAACCTTGCTTTTTTCCTATTATAATTACCGCCTAATAATTTTCACGAGGACGTTAATACGACGGCATTAACATATCGCCAGACGAGCATATACACAACGATAAAAAATGATTTGTACTAATCTACAGAATAAACAGCTAAAAGCATATGTGGTATATATTGTGGCCGTGTGAGCGAACTTATTTATATCTTGAACAAAAGCATTTAAACGCTTTAGAACAATGAATCATTTTATTAGTAATTTTGTTATTATTATTATTATTACAGCAAATTAATTGTAATTTGAGCTGCAATTTTTACTGTTAAAAAATACAATGGAAAAGTGTGTTAGGTCAGTGCTTCATGACAGACATCTGCTCGCACGTGATTAGTAAAGTCGTGTGTCCTTTATGCATGACGAAATTGTGAGTATAAGATAGCACTTATTTCTATCAAATATAATAAGTTAATTATAAATCATTTGGGAACATATAATGTTATTAAATAATTATGCATTTGGATACAATCACACTTTCTCTTAATAATAGGTGATTATAATGTCTAATTTAATCGTTAATTTTATGTTCGTAAATATATAATCTAACTTCCTAGACTTCTCTTGGATACTTGTTTGGTGTGGGACTCGGAATTAGAATAAGGAAAACATAAATATCGTTGCTCCTTATTCTTAGCTCTCTCTATATTAAAATATTAATAACTAACTAAAATTTACAAATACCTAACTATATATTATAAAATCTCTAATAAAATGACATCGTCAGGGAGGATTAAGGACTATGGAGTTCTGGATTCATTATACCGTCCATCTGCATAGGTTGAACCTGAACCCTCTCCAAGAATTGAGATTTAGCCTACAAACACGTTATTTAGATCGGCATCAAACACTGAAATCCTTTGATACCTGTAATGACTACCCCTTAAACCCGGTTCACATCTGTTTAGTGTTTCGTGTTCAGTGCAAGTTTTGAGTCAAGTTGTCAAGTTGCACAAAAGGATTTCGTGGTAAAAACATTTAAAGCAAGCGTTGACCTAATAATACATATAATATATGCAAGTATAGTTGCGAGTAGTTTAGTAACTGTAAATCTGTTTAGTCGACAAAATAAAATTGGTTCTATTTTGCGGCAAGTAGCAGGTAACCGCTCGCTCCGTTTCAAACTGAACATTAAACACGCCTATAAACAATCCGAATATTTGTGAGCAATCAAATTATTTATAATTTTGTTACAATTATTAATTATTATTACGTATTACTATATCAATTATTAAATTTAAATAAACAAGTCATATTTGTTTTTTTTTTATTGTAAAATTTCATTGTATTTATTTTTTAAATTCAATCATTGTTATTTTATTTATGTTATTGTTTGACGCCGACATATAAATGCAATAATAAACATACCGCCCTATTGAAATATTAACTTCAATTATATCTAATGACAAGAGTAACTAACAGCTTTACTGTAGGTATCGATATAATTTTTCTGTCTTCATTATTTGGGCTGCTCGTGTAGCTCCATCATCGCCAATTGTTTGATTTGAAATATTGCATACTCAGCAGTGGCTACGAAAGCAGCGGTTAGTTAAATCAACTATTATTAAATCAACTATATACTATATACTACAAAAACTATCTGAGCTTAATAAAATACAAACAACATCGCAGTTGCCTGTCATATCAGTACCAGATAACCTACCTTCTACATGATGAATTTATTGCGCTTTCTGATGAATCGATACCATCAGTAGAGCCGTCTGATGAATCAGTAACACTATTAGAAGAATCTGTTATTTTGCTAACATTTTCAGTTGAAGCATCATATTCGCTAATTGAAATATCACCGGATTCTTCATCAATTGACATAGATGCATCTTTGCTACTTTCAGTTAAACTTGTGTGGCTAGATTCACCTGATTTGGATTTAGTTGCTAAAGTATCATCACGTATTCTAGTTAAATCAATCAACATTAAATCGTCAGTTAGTAAAGATGATTTTGAAGATTCATTGGTGAATCTGCTAACGGCACATGATCCAAATGAACTAGTTTCTTTTAATAATTTTATCATCTTCATTAGAATCACTCCATGTATTCAATAGTGCTTCCGCTGTTACATCTCCCATTTTACTGCTGTACTTTTTAGTTTCCCGTGGTTGCAGAGTAACTTCTGATCCATCAGTATCATCAACTATTTTGATTGAATCTTCATGATGCGCCTTATCTTTCTTGCATCCTTACGTAGAAGAAATTCTTGTGTTCTAATGTCATTCTTTTTGTTTCTTCATTTTGTCCCATTTTTCTTTGGTCTCTGATCTTAAAGTGCATCTTAGATTACATTTATTTTCTGATTCCGGCTTCTGGTCGGCATATTGTGAAACGTTTAACCATTTGATGTTTCCATTCGTTTGCCGTGAGCGGTCGCAACTCCTATTTCCGTAAAGACTGCTGCTCAGTTTCCAAGGTGCAGCATACCATTCACCTTGATTACAATGCTCTCCCTCTGTCGATTTTTGAACATTACATTGCTTATCATCAACTATACTAGTATTTTAATTTTTAGTAATTTGATTGCAATAACGTGTTTACATAAAATTAGTGCAGAACATTTGCTCAAAAGCTTTTTTAATCCATCTAGTGTAACAAGGAACATTATTATATATCTTTGAGTTTTTGTTAGTATATACCAACAAAATATTACTTTATCCTGTGATGGAGGTATTCTCCATCACATGATAAAGTACAATACGTAACCTGATCAAAGGTCAAAGCATACGTCTTATTGTCAGTATTGGTAATTAAAACAAATCGATTAGAGTCACCGCATTGGTACTTGTCTTTTTTATCACACACGTTTTCTTTGGAAATATGTTTTATTTCTTCTATCTCCTCGATCTTACAGAATTTTTCCATGGTGTCCCGTAACCCCTTAACACCCGTATTACACTGTATCTCTCTTTGAGGGTTTATATTGCCTTTATATTAAAATGTTCGTAAATAACTAAATTTTATAATATATAATATACAATGTTTAATAAAGAGTAGGGATAATCCTTTTAGTAATTGGAGAAATACTAAGGACTATGCAGTTTTGCGAAGATTATGCGTTAACCTGCATGTTAATCTTTCACTAAAATTAAGATTCGTCCTACAAACACATTAAATATAGAAAATTGATAGAATCGACCGTTACTAAGTGATAATTCATAATGCAGGATTTTAAATAAACTACTATGTTTTTTATCACAATTTATTTAGTCACAGCGTGACTGCAGTTTCGACTGAATCTTCTTCAGGCGTTACATGTAACGTCTGATGAAGACAAATAAATTGTGACAAAAAACATAGTAGTTTATTTCAAGTCCTACATTAAATATACATTGCAATAATAAATAGTATTCGAATTGATACCGAGATAAATATATACGCAATTTAAATACACATATTTAAAATCTCAAGGACTAAAAAAGGATGATAATAAAAATATGAAATGTCAAAGTTCAATAATTTACTAGTGAGGGTTGTATCGATCTTATGAAACATACCAAACTAAAAATAGTCGAAAACAATTCAATTTATAAATCGTATAATTTAGTTTCAGCATAAATTTATTCTGTTCATTCAATTAACGCGTTGTTATCACTCGTAAAATACAAAAATAAAAACATTAAGAACAAATTTTAAAATTGCATTTTTTTCTTAATAAACCATGCAAACTTAATTGATGTTTTCTTTATATCAATGCTATTTTTAAACATTGCTTTGTTCGTTTGCATTGCCAATTATGTTAAATGAAGCCCTTGTTTGCAATTTATCAATATGGACAATGTTTCATCAATTTGTTGTGTGTATATTATTCAATAATATACCCACATGGCGTGTATTTATTTAACAATAGGGATAAGCATAAAGATTTATGAATGTGCATTTGTTCCGGAACAATTCCTTAAATAAATAAATAAATAAATAGTATACGCAAGGTTATGACGATCTTTTAAATTTTATTTCAACATTTTTATCTTCATTATTAATGCAGTTTATAAATAAGTACAAATATTTACTTTAAAGTTATATAACAATAATTACTGATATTAAATTGTTTGTAGCAAAACACAGTTGGCAGGTTAGATTAAGTTATATTATTACAAGGATAACATAAAATTTATTGAGTTATTTATTTCCAAATCATTTTATGTCAATTTATAGTTAAAAAATTTAATTAAATGATTAATTTAAAAACATATGATTTACCGATTTTCATTTTCTTTTCATTGGGTGCAAATTCTTCGTTAGTTGCACCTTTTTCTACTAAATTCAGATATTTAAACTATTCTGCATTTAATAGAAAAGGCTACTTAGAATTTATCTTTGTGCAATTTTTTTATACGTATGTATATAAGTTTTTTTGATTTTCTTTAATTGACAAGAGTCACAATTTACTGATAATTCCTATTTAATTTATTTGATCGTATTTAACTTATTGGATTTATATAAAAAAATATGTAGGTAATATAATACACATTTTTTTTAATTACGCGGATTCTTTTAGATTTGTATTACCTATATAATTTGTTTTTTTTAATATTTTAATATTAGAATTTTTCAATTACCATCTGCATGTCTTAATACAATTGTGTTGAAATTTTTATGTGACTTATATAATTTATTACGATTGTTTTGTCATTTGCAATTTAGTACAAAGAAATGGAATTGACTGTTTTTTTTTAATTGTGAAATTACTTGATTTTTTTAAATATTTTGCGTTTGGAATAGTGTTTAATTTTTTAGCTTCGATTTTAATTGTGTGGATTTTTTTAACTATATGAAATTGTATTTTTATGTTTTTTTTAGAAGAAATTAGAATTGTGTGAAATTGTTTGATTCTTTTGAATGTCTGAATTGTTTTTAAATTCTCAGATTGTTGTGGAAATATTTTAAAATGATGTATTTTATATTTATGAAATTGTGTTAATATTTTTTTATCTATGTATATTTTTTAGAAGCTCGTGTAATTAATGTACTACAATTTTTTATAATTATTTAGAACTTTTGAGAATTCTGCGGATTTTTTTAGAATGATGTTGACTTTTCTTGAAATTGTGTGGAATGAACATTTGATGCTGATTGTATTCATATTATATTTCTTTCAGTTTTAAAGTTTGATAAAATAAATAATTATGTTATGAAATAAATTAAATTAACAACAAACAATTTCAACCAACTGGAATCGTTTAACATAAATAACTTTTATATTAATACCAATATAATTTATATTATATTATTTAAAATTACTTAATATTTTGTCAAGCATAAACTGAAATGTCCTTCGATTGATAATTATACCTTTGTTTAATATGACCTTCGATGATAGGAAGTGTTCAAGCAAATTTTAATCACGTAGAATCCGAATATAGACTACTCTCTCATAGTAAATATGTTTGTTTAATGAATCCCGATGTCTTCGCTGATTAACTCACCATACCTAGTTTAATTGAATACATTTTCAGATTTAATTACTAACTAATTAAAGCTTCACAAATATGCAGACAATGCTTTTGTTCAATTATTTTAGACGGATTGTAATATGTGATAAATATAAATTCGTACAAATATGGTGATTATGTGAATTTAATGACTGCTAAAACCTGGATGACGGTTAAAACCGTGAATAAACACAAATATAATTTATAATCAAATAGAAATATGAATCTTTCGGATGATCTGAATTGTGATAATTGGTATTTGCACTAAATACATATGTAATTGTAGCTACCACCAAACATTACCGATTATTTGTTTTATTTCCTAAAATTGATCGATTAAATTAAACTATTAAATTGTTGTTTTGTTTTAGTAAATGATATGTTTATATAGTTCTCGTATTTCAATATAATTAACTTTCTAATCTGCTTTTGTTTGTTATATTAGTTAGGATATTTTACTAATCTATAATCTTTAGATAAAAGAATATTAAATTGTAAAATGTTGCATTATGTTGTACAAGTTTATAACGTGTGACAAAATAACAATGCATGTATTGAACACAGAAAAATAATAGTTTGATTTCTGTAATAAATTATTAGCCTAGTCAACCTGGCATAAAAAGTGTCTTATATTTACAAAATCTATTAGCAGGCCAATTTTTTTATTATTTGCTTAAAAGTTCACCTTCAACCCCGAACCGCAAAAATTCACCAAAATTTACTTGTGCGTCACGAGATAATGGCGATTTATCTCGATTACTATTGGTTGAATTTTCATTTTCATTTTTTTAATGTGCAAAAAAATATTTTAAATAACTTTTATATGAAACTTTTTTGCATAACTTTGCAATGAAAAGTGCTACACGCAATCACCATAGGAAAGAGAACTAACCTAACCTGGCGAAACCTAATAATAATGATTTTATATCCAATTCTTGTGACAAATAAAAGGTTATGTGGAACAGCAATGGAAGGAATTGTCCGTCTCTGCTGATGAGTTTATTACATATTTCTGTGGTAAGGCAGACGATACATTAATCTCATTACCAAATCCCTCGGCTGAGTCTCTAATTTTAACGTGTAATAGTGTTTGTAATACTAGCAACTACTATTTTCATTTTAAAGAAGCAAGCTATGACTACGTTTATGATATTATTAAAAGCCTTTACCCAAATAGTAGAGATACTATGAAATTAACTCAGTTACTGTTATAGACCATGCACATCTACTTGCGCCACATATAACGGCACTAATCAATGAGTGTATTAAAAGCAATACCTTTTCAGATGCTCTTAAAATTGTTATACCAATGCACAAAAGAGGTAACGTTAATGATTCTAATAACTACATGACATTTAATTGCTTTATTACCAATTGTTCCAAAGTTTATGAAAAAATATCTCATTCTAGATACTTACTTAACTCAATCAATTAAGTGAGTAAGTATCTAGAATCAAACAATCCCATTTATCAAAAACATTATGGATTCAGAGGAAAAAAAACAAAAATATAACAGGCATCATTTTAGATTTTATTAATTATACCATAAACTGTTTTGAAAAAGGCCTTTGTACCTTTGTTACTTTTAAGGATTTATCGTACGCATTCGATTGCGTTTCTCACAATATTCTTTTAAGAAAGTTATATGGATACAATATCACTGTTGCAGATTATTAATGTCATATTTGTCAGTCAGTATCAACCAGTTAGCTATTAAGGTATTAAATTCGATACTCTAAACATAGATCACGGGGTACCGCAAGGATCTATCCATGGCTCACTCTTATTTTTAATCTATATAATTGACCTACCTAGTTGTGATCTGATGGCAAATTCTAATCTGTATGCAGATGATTCAACTAATCTGCTAAACTTCTATTTATATCAAAATTTGATAAACTTCTATTTATATGAAATGAAAATAAAGTTGAAAGTTTTGGGTTTTTATTAGTGTCAAGGAGATCGATCTAGTTCAACTTGAAGTAAAACGACATGAACAAATCATCTACAAAAGCTATATAACTATATTTGAAAAATATGTATGTTTAATCATCGATATAAATCAAAAATAATAAGGGTCTTGAAGCATTATGGGATATCAGAAGTCGCAGTATTGTAGTGTAAAGAAAAGCCGTTATAAAAAACTGTATGATTAATAAATAAGAGGCAACAAGTTTAATAAAATTGACTCCAAAGGGAAGACTTTTAAGTTTTTAAATAACATTATTTTAAAATACATGTATCAAATCATTAGCGAAATCTGTACAGAATACAGGAATTCAACGCCACGGCGCCGCCAGTAATTGCAGAAGCCAAATTGTGCGCAATTTCAACAAGATTGGTAACAGTAGACTTTTAATGCATAACTTAATTTATTAAAACAGATCAAAATTGCTGCAAAGAAATAGGGATTGATCTATAATAAAATTGGAAAATATATAGAAATACAAACACAATAAAGATTATGGGATTTTATTTATATTAATTATTAAAATTTCGTTACAAGTTTTGAAAGCCATTCTAGTAGAAACATGAAAATAATTTAACGAGTAATATATTCAACGTTTATTCAAAGTTGATTAAATATAGTCATATATATATATATATATATATATATATATATATATATATATATTGATTACTGAATTAACAAAATTGTGTACTACAAACTAAGGTACAAAATATCAACTATTGAGTTGTCTCGATACAAACAAATCCCTTATAAATACAAATTTATTAGATTAAAATTTCACTGAGAAATCAGTTTCATATAAATTGGTAATAATTTAATATTGTTCGACAACAATCCCGCAGGAAATCTACAAACTAAAATTCGTTATAGAACAACCTTATTCTGGCCTCGATGTTTGGCTATATTATCTATTTATTAGATGGATTATTTGTATACATAGGTATCGTCATGTTGATTATAACATTTAATAATCTTTTTTAAATTGAAGCAGTGCTCACGTGCTGTTATTTCTTAATTTATTTATTTGTTTTATCCTCATGCATTCACAATCTATGCAATAATTAATTAAAAATTGCGTTTCTCTAGGTTAATTCTGAACTATTACACATCTCAAGGTCAAGACTGTAGAATGATTATTGACTTTTACTCATAAAATTCAAATTGTTTTTTTATTCATGCAATAATCGTTAAAAAGTGCAATTTTTATATACTTGTATAAAGTAAGCTAATGAAATTTGATATTTTTATATGTTTGTTTATAAATATATACTTTATCTTTTATTCTATTGGAATTCCGGATGTGGCAAAATATCCTAACCCTGGCGCGTTGGTAATTAACCTTGCACCTAAAATAGACCGACAGTGAATAAGAAATTACAAACAAAAAAATTAACATATTTACAATACATTTTCTTGCAGCAAATAGCCTAGAAATTGTATTTTAAAAATGCAATAGGTGTAATGTATTCTGGAAAATAATATGAAAAACATCTTGTTGTTTTAACGTCAATTTTATTAATTGATATATTAAGTAACTGTTTATGTAATAATAAGTGCTTATTTAAAATGCGTAATAATAATAATTATTATTATTATGATTTGCTAATTATATAGAAATCAAATACAATTATTTTAAAATGCAATTTTTATAATATTCATACGACCAACTTGCATTGTCATCGCAATGGGTCATGACCCACAAGCTGGGAAATTCTGATTTTCAGAGTACGTGAACCGGAAAGCTTCCATTTTTACATTCCCCCCCAAGCATTCTATTACAAAAATTATTAAATCCCATCTAACGTTCACATTAATAAATAATATGATTTTTATGGTCCTTGCCCTTATAGGCATACCGTGCACCCTCGAAATGCCACAATGTGACTACGTCACTGCGTCTGGTAAACATTCATCAATCAATAAAATTATCTGCTACAACCCATTAAAATCGAATCAAATCCTAGTAATATGAATTCAACTTTTATCAATGTCATAAACTCGGCTATTACCAATCCAAAAATATCAATAAGTAATTATATATATATATATATATATATATATATTTCTATCACCGTATGAAGATGACCTGATAATTGGTCGAAACTAGTCCGATTTAATAAATATTTTTCGTGAAGTTGTTTTATTTATTAAAATGCAATATCACATAGCAAAGGCTACCACCATTCAATTATTTATCTAAAATAATATGCATAATTATATTTTGCATTAAATATTCATTTTATTCAAGTAAAACATTCAATAAGTAATTAATTTATTTTAATTGAAATAGAAAAACTTTATTTGCGAATAATATGTTTAATGAAAACTATTAGTCGATACCAGTTTTACCGGAAACATTATTGGCTTGATTCTAAATTGCAACCTTGTATGTTGTTAATTAGCTTTGAAGATATTTTATATGCTAGAAAGTATATAATATAAATATTTTTAGAAAAAAATTACCTTGTTACAATTTTGTAATTTGATTAGGGATTGATAATTGTGGAGAAGGATTTCTAAGCGAATGTTTGTGGGTTAGTTTGAATCCTCGATGCATATAAAATTATGTCCACATGCAGCAATCGAATGTTTGAAACTAAAGTTTCTCAAGTAAAAATAATGTTCGGAGTAGTATCGGACGTAGCTATGGGCATTGGTTAATTGATTAAGGTTTAAAATCAATATTCAATAAACTTGTTTTGTGGTACAACACGAAATTACATTTAAGTTATTTCTTCTTTGCGCACAACAAAAAGAAAAGCCAAAACTACGTTAACAAATTTTAGTTGTTTTAACTATGATGCTTTTACAACCTCCATTTTTTTGTAGTAATTAAAAGTACCAGTTGGTACGTAATTAAACTGCGGCGCGTACGACTCAATTGCCTATGAATAATTAGAAACGCCTCAACCATTGGTGGATTACCATGTGCTTGGGGTTTCAAAATTGAAACCAGTGCCGTAATGAGGGCGCGGCAAAGAAGGCGCCCGCGAGTTGCGCAACCTACCCGATTGAGAATTTACTGTGATTTTTTAAACATTGCGAAGCTTAAAAGGTATTTTGTTGTATTTAAAATATTGTATACAAAACGGGTCAAAAATATTATTCGGCACTAATCCAAGAAAAATTGATGTTTTTACGTTTTTTATTGTCCAAATATTATTTTTCGATATTTTGCCAATAATTTTAAAGCATAACATAAAGTCGCCCTGATTCTACATTGATTTTTAGCTTCGAAGTTAAAAAGATTCAATTTTTGAACGCCTGTGGCAAAACAATTGAAATTTACGCATATTTCTTTACCTGGATTTTATTATTAGATATATAATCCGAATTTTAAAATGTGGCCTGTGGTCCACAAATTCTTTTTACACGCATTGGCAATGGATACCAAGCTTGGATTTCTTCCATCTTACTTCTGAAATGTTTTCGGGTCAATCTGAGCTTTGATATCGAGCTTTCCTGTCTATAAATTTTCTTTGGAACTTCAATACTAAAAATTGGTATATTTTGACAAAAAAAAACAAAAGAGTTTTTATAGCGCCAAAATTGCTGTTTCTGTGCACCTATTACATAATTTTTATTCTGTTAAATCTAATTTTAGATATTTTATTGGTTGATCTGATGCCTCAAATCTCCTCCAAATTGTCTTTGTAATTTATATTATCTCAACAATTGATATTTTTGTGTACCAATATAAAATGCTTATTCTGTGCACCAATTAGAAAATAGTTGAAGTCTTTATAATTTTCTTGTCTCAAATGTAGTTTTGAATATTTTTTTAATTTTGTGGCTTGCAATATAGTCTTCCTAGCCCTAAATTTCATTTGAACGATATAACGAAAAAATGCATTTTTGTTCACCAATTAATTGCAATATTCACTAATGGTCACTAATGAACAATTTAAAACACAGCTTTCTACCTTTAAATTGTTGGAGCTTCAAACGTGCTCAAAATTTTTATTTTTGTTTATTTTTTTATTAAATTTCTTGCTTACCATAAATGTTTTTGAAACAATTGCAATTTTTATGTGTTATTTCAAACATTTCTAATGTTCGGAATTTTTTGTTTAATTTTAATACGTACACTATTTTCATTTTGTTTGAAAAGTATTTCTTGGTTTTTCCTATTTATGTTCTATTTTGAAGCAATTTTATCATCTCCAATGTGTCGATTTCAATTTTTATCAAAAATTCTTGCTTTTGGAGCAATCAAAAGTTTCTAATATAAGTTTAGATCAAATATTACTTTGATTTATGACAAAAATTTACTATAAATATTATTAAAATTACAGATAATGTTTAAAAAATTTAGTAAATATGGCGATTTATAAAATAAAACTATTGAACATAAATTCAATGGAAGAAACTTTTAAAAATTTGCATTTAGCACACAAAAATGCAAAAAACACGATTTGTAAATAAAATTAAAATTTATTAAATAATTTTTTTCTCGTCATTTACAAAAGAAAATTTTTCAAAATTTCTATTAATACCAGAAAATTACTATGATATAAATATTACTAGTATTTTTTATATAAAATTGGCAATTTTAAAATAATCATAATAGAAATAATAAAATATCTAAATTTTCACTTAATTAAGTATATTATATTAATTCTAAAAAGGCTTCTTCTGT
>JARJEC010143830.1:0-33038 GCA_030264575.1 Tachinus sp. AB-2021 | reverse complement strand
TAAATATCAATTAATATTACATTATGTATAACGGTAGAAATTATAAATATAAAAAATATACTCACTTATAATAGCAATAGCCATAGAACTGAAATAAGCTTGGTACCTACCCTAATAACTTATGTTGCAAATTACTAATTTGGTGTACCATTTTTATGAGTCTGTCGATCTCTTTGATTGTTAATTTGGAAAATATTTTAATATTTGTTAAATCACATTAATACAATATTGGTCAAGTTTGATCGTTGAGCAATATAACTAATACTGCTGAAATATTGATGTAAAAATTTTAATAAAATATTTTTATTAAAATTGTGTAAAACAATTTTGATTATATAAATAGAATTATATGTATAAATCCATAATTATGATTTAAAAATAATATTCAGTTAATAAACTTGTTTTCAATAATAGAAAAAGAATGAATTTAAAACCTGCAGAGAAATTACTTTTACGCAAATAAGGTTGCCTACGTTAGAATATTAAAGCTTCGAATTTTGTAGAACAAAACTATTTTCTAATATTACATTTACATACTTCCACAATTTGCATGTACAAAATAGCTATAGATCACATTCGAATAGAATTTAAATCTAAAAAGATTAAAATTATATAAAATTTCAATAAAAGTATAAATAAGTATGAAAAATGTATTCGCATATTAAAGTTACTAGAGGAATAATGATTTCATATCTGCGTTTTGAAAATATTCTCTACAAAAATTTAGTTCTATTGACTGAAGAAAACTTTTATTTTTATAATAGCTTTTGTGTATTAATAAATATTTAAACAATTAATTTCTTAACATACCAATTGATTACAACATTTTTTCGTTGATTGCATCTAAATAATATTCAGAAAATCTAAATTGATTTGGTGACATAATCTACAATAAATTAATATAGCATTAGCATTACATTTGTCGTAAAATAATTTAAATGTCAACTTAATATAATATAATATAATCAGAATATCGCCAAAATATCGAAATCCTACGTAAATCTTACGTAATGAAAAGAGTGTATTAATGAAATTATGACATTGCGTTGACAATTAATTTTTAGTATAATTATAAAGGGTGTTTAGAAAGTACCGCCTTGGTCAAATATCTCGAGAAATACATATCAGAACGTAAAAACAATTATAACGTTTTTTTTTTTTCTTAAAATATCAATCAATATCTAATGATACTAAATTCGATTTTCCTTTCTCACTCCTAGTACTGGCAGTAACTTTAAAATATTGAATTTTTATTGCGAATTTAAAATCTACGGTAAAAAAATGAACAACTTCTGTACTTTACACTTTTCTTGTTGCGTGATTATTGTCAAGTTTATGCAACTTAATGTAATCTTCTTCTTTAATTAATTATTTAATATTGCTCTATTTTTGTTCTCTATTTGAGACTAGTCACCGATGCCAGAGGTTAATCACCCTTGGAAATGTTGTCTATAATTTAGCAATTCCAACCTGAATTATTGGGTTTTTCGTAGTGCACGCAATATCTAGACAGTATACGGGACTTACAGTTTTTTCTTATTTTCCGAAAAAAATAAATACACGGCAAGTCCCGTGAACTATCTAGATATTGCGTACACGACATGTGGTCAATACAACTTTTCCTTAACCTAAATCGGGACAAGCAATGTGTGACAAACAGACCGACCGGATCTACCTTTACTTTTATGCTATATTAAAAATAAAATAATTATTTATTGGGGGAAAAGTAGTTTTACGGATTGCTACCTATACTTTTAGATTGTATTTAATAATTATCAGTAAAAGAATGATACATTTAATTTAATATAAAAATATTTGGAATCACAAATCACAATGTTATTATTTTATTAGAATCAAAACTCACATTATCCAATGGAGCATTTGAGTTTTGATCCCAGTGCTTCGTTTGTAAAGCAATTTTTACAACAATATAATAAATTATGTTAAAAAGATCTTTTTAAAAGATTCTTATATATTATATTTTTACTTCTGAAAAAACATTAAAAGCTCGATTTTGCCAAAATTGGATAATGTGTTTTGATTCTAACGAATCAATTACATACAATTACATATCAAAGACCAAATAGAATTATATTTATTAGCTCTAGAAAAAAACTGGATGATAATTTTAGTAATGTCTTTCACATTAATGTGAAAATCAACATATACATTATTAAGTAAAATATAATCTTAAATCGACACAAGCAACTCAGTGTTGAATGAAAGGTTTATTTATTTTTACGGTAAATTAATTAAATAACATAAACTAATTTAATTAGAGACATTTAGTTGTAAAAAGCTTTCAAAAACGCAATAAATGTGTCCTCTTCTCGTATTTAACTTGCACAATTTAATTAAAAACATTAATGATCCTTAGCTTGTCATAATGTTAAACTATTAATTATTAAAATTATAACTACACATTAAATATATAACAAGAAAATATCGAGACTGTATTACATTACTAGAAATTCCAAGAAATCATTTTGTTTAACATTTTATCATTTGTTAGTTGAGAAATTAATTTAACGAATTCAACAAAGCATAATTAGTAATACATTTTAAGTAATTAATTTTAAAATATTATTTATTATTTAATTATCTATGTAAGTACTAGTACAGTTCACAATAGGTAATCAAATTCTTTGTTAACAAAAGCATATTTGATTTGGTCCGCATCCAAATTAAGCTTATAAAAAATATATCAATTGTGTACAACTTATAAACCCAATTATTGGTTATTCTATAAATATTATTAAAGAAGGGGTTAATTTTTTTTTAAACTATAGAAAAAAATTACATGCTTTCACATCCATTACCAGACGTGCGTCATAATACCACTGTGATTTCACAATAACATTAAATAAGTAACATAAAACATACTTTGTAAAAATTAAAAGTGAAAAATAGAGATATATTAATTTTATCTGAACAATCATAACCTGAATGTGAATATAATTTTATGGTAACGCAAAATAAAAATAGGAGAATATTGCCCTTCTAACCTCAATTAATTAAACAAATTCTAAACAGTCGGTACTAGTATATTTGTTCTAATGCGATATGTTCGTGGTGTGAGTTCATATACTAATATACGATTAAACCAACGCGTTCAGACAGACCTGTTTAGTAGCGAGTGGAGTGATCTATGTGGATCGGAGTGGGGGAATGCTGATCCGACAACAATTATATCTTTTTTTATATAGTCGACTAAATTGTTTCACTATTCAGTTTACTAAATTTACCCTACCTTATTTTCTAATAGCGTACAGGTAGATAGGTCTAAGCCGACTAAAATTAATTGTTTGTACTCTGTTAGTTATTAAACTACTTTTACTCTACTAAACAACTTGCTCTCTCCAAACCAGCCTATAGATAAGTCTGTCACCTTAGATTTAACTTCAAATGCTCACCACCACAAAATCCGGTCAATGTGGGGTACCAAACTTACTTCATGTCATTAAGTAAATGTAATGTTTTTGAAAATAATTTGTTTAAATTGGTCATCAGCTCTTTCCGTCGATTAAGGCAGAGTAGTGAATATTGCATAAATATAATGATTTATATCAATTTTGGCAAAATTTTGTAATCCTACAAATGTTACCCATCCTCCCACTTTGCCAAACAATATCGAGGCTAATGTATAAAAACAATATTAAATGTTTAAACCAAAACAAAAACCAATCCAATAAAAACAATTAAAACTATAAACCTAAACAGTACTGTTTACTTCTCAAATTTTTATTGTATTCAACAAATATGAAATAATATTTTAAATTTTGTAAATACTCCCAAGAATCCAAACGTTGCTTTATCTAGGCCAGCATTTAAAGAGTTCAAAATATGAGTCTTATAAAAAAATAATAATAAACAACAACAAAAAAAGGTAAAATTGTGCACATGCGACAATCAAATAATTAAATAATTGCACAATTGCTTAATGTGTGCAAACTCTGTCAATTGGTTACCAAACATCAATTATTTAAAATTAAATTATCTAAATTCTCAGAACAGCTGTTTCTAATTTTTTGTTTCTCACATTTTAAATTATTTTACGCTCCTTCTACAATATAAAATTAATAAATAGATAAGAGTAACCCAATAAAATTAAAACTTGAGAACTAATTTACATAAATACTTTTTTTGCAAAAAAAGACTACATTATGTGACTGGAATTATGCGCTGAATCCAATTGACTGTTTGTTCCTTTTTTTGCAGCTATAGATGAGTAGGTATCAGTCTATCGCTGCAACAAGAGGATCAACTGATTCTTTTCTTTTTGTAAATGTTTCAGAAAAATCATATTTTCTTATTAACAAGTTTTGTATTTAACAAATTTTTGAATAAACTGTGTTGTGGTCGCAAAAGCGTTTTGGTTACTATTACTTTTCCGTTTTCTGCAAAATTGTATTTTTATTTATAGCTGTTTTAAATTTTAAATATAGAAACAAAGATAAAATAAAAAAAGGTTAGTTAATCTCTAGATAAATAAAACCAAACATGGATGGATCATGTTTGATTTTATTTATTGAGAGATTAACTAACCTTTGTTATTTTATCTTTGTTTCTATATTTGAAATTTAAAGCAGCTACAATAAAAAATAAAATTTTACAGATTGTAAATTATATATTATAGTTTAATGTATTAAATTATTAAAAACAATGCCTGCAACAATGTCCGCAGTAGAAGTAAAACTTCTTTGGCCTTTTTCATAAAGTGAATCGTAATATTGAGGACACTTTGGAGGAGAAATAGAGAGAAAAATAAAGAGATAGGAACTTATAATAGTATTAATAGATACAAACTTATTATATATAGTATTTATCAGATTTATAGTACCAACATAGTAACTATTCTCAGTAATATTTCAAGCAGAAGTATCACAATTCATTAAAAAAAATCATGGGTCATAAATTAATTTTAAAATAAGTGATTTAAATTATAAACCAATTATCTCAAGTCTTCAGTCAGTTTTATTAATAATTGAATGATGATTAAATGTTTTAAATTATTTAATATGACTTATTTGATTTAAATTATTTATAATTAACGGCAATGCTAGCAATGAAACTATCATCTAATTCTCCAAACTCTGCAGTGATTCTTTTCAAGCTTGCATCAGTCTCTGATAGTAGTTCAGCGCCAATCATGTTTACCGCTGCCGTTTTGGCGAGTTTTTTACATTACCACAACGTCGATGCTCTTGAGATCGCTGCGTTAAGATCTAAGGCATTGTAGAATCCAAAGTAGATCTAAAATGTGGTAGCAACAAAAACAAAAATAAACACAAATACAAAATAAAATGTCAGTCTTATATCTAACTAGCGAATACATTAAATATTATAATATAACGGTTTTGATTAGAATATTTATAATTATTAAATATTTTTTATTACGCCATGTAGTAAAAAATGATGAAAAAATTACCCCAAATGGGGTTCGAACCCACAATCTTTAAATTACATGTCTAACACGCTGCCAGTTGCGTCAACCAGGTAGGTGACCGTAATTGGTGTTATGTTTCACCGCGTCGATCTAGCCCAATATACACAAAACTTTCGGCGGCGACCGATATTATACGAGTACATATTGCAAATAATAATGTTATTTGCAATTTAATTTACTATATGAACCATAACATCAAATTAGAATAGTTTTAATTGTTAAATAATTACAATGCTATTACTTCAAGTAGTAATAAATGATTAAAAAATTTACCTCAGGTGGGCTCAAACCCACAATAAATAAATGTTCTACTACGAATCATTTATCGCATTATTTGTATGTCATACAATGTTGACGTCTCAGGGTTATGTGACTTGCCATTCAGAATCCAAAGTTTTTTTAGATAGACTTGCATAGAACGTTTTCCAGATTTTTTTTTATAAGTTATAGAAATTTTTTAAATATTTTGATGTACACAAATGGATAAAACGAATATTGTGGATTTTTAAATACACAATTTAGTCATAATTTACGTAGCAATTTTAAATCTACTTATACTAAAAATCTTATACAATGACAACATAACCTTGCATTTTTCAAGATGTGTTACGAACTTTAATTAAATTTTTTTAATATCGATAAGATCTTAAATTGATTGATGATAATCAATTTTATTTTTTATATTTTATATATTTATGTTCTATTTTTCCAAACAAACAACAGTCTTCATTTTAGTTTCCCACATTTCTTCAAAGAAGGAATAGGGGATCTTTGGTAATTATTGTATTGGTCAAACATTTTTTGTTGTGTAAAATGACATAAGCCGCCGAGAAATGCAAAAAAGTGGGGGTAAAAAAATGTACGTCCGTCCGTTTTTTTTTCTTTTAACGAGACCTTTGATAATTTAATGAATTTAATATTATTTAAAATCTCGGCGTCAGTACCTTGCAAATTTGAAAATGTCTTAAATTTTTGAATAACAGCAGAAAATAGATTTAGATTACATTTAAAAATCAATTGTTAAGTGTTCCATACCGGATTAAATTTTTGTGTAAGGTTTGGTTGGTTTAGTGTACACACAAAGTTGACCGTGTCTAGAAATTGTGTTTTATTTCATACAATCACATCAAACAATCACATTGATATGATTGCTTGTTAGAAAAATATTGTAAGTTGTATATTTTTTCCATTGACAACAATAAAACTGTTTGTAGAAAACTAATCGTGTGTAGGTAATTTTTTCTCACATCAAACAGTCACATGTCATGTACATCCATCAACTGAGTGGAGATAAAAATGTCTTGAATTGTATATTATTACAATTTAACATCGACTTGTTTAGAACAAACTAAGTTTATCTCCTGCGTTTTATCGCTGCGAAATACTATTCACAAACATTTTTACCTATAAACAATTAATTCAATTTATGTGTGACGATTTGATTAATATAAATTACTCATGCACAATTAGATTTCCCCAAACAGATTGATGTGAATGGTAACAATATACTACTTACAACATTTTTTCTTTAAACAGTCAGTTCACACATCAATGTGATTGTGATGCAAATAAAAACAATTTGTAGACGCGGTCAATTTGGTGTGTACACTAAACCATCCGAACATGACACAAAATTTTGATCCTGTTCGTACGTACGTACATTACAATTGATTTTTAAATGTAACTTAAATCTATTTTTTTGGCATCATTCAAAAATTGAAAACATTTTTGCTTCAGCAAGATAGTATAAAATGAATTCAAGATTTGAAATAATATTAAATTTATAAAATTATTTGAGACATGGTTAAAATAAAAATAGAGGCTATTGTTTGTCTTAATATAAAAAATAGAACATAAGCAAATAAAAACATTTAATATAATCAATCAATTTAAAATCATAACTATATTAAGAAAATTTAATAAGTTTATAACACTTTTTGAAAAATGCAAGGTTATGTTCTCAGAGTTTACAATTTTCAATATGCAACGCAACTGGCAGGCAAGGTGCAAAGTGTCAGACATGTAATATAATGATTGTTTGTTTCAGTCTCACGCAAGGTAAATTCTGAATCATTTATCATGTATTAAACATGGAGAAATGGCATTGCAATTATTTAATAATTATAAATATTCTTATTCAATCTTAGGGTATCGATAGTAACTTAAGTTGCAAATAAAATTATTTTTGGAAAACTCTTAAAATGATTTTTGATTTAAAAAAAGAATGATTCTGGTAACAAACTAATAATAGTATATAAATATTGTACTTACAATCTTACAAACACATGGGTTATGTACCTGATACTGACAATTAATTCATTTGTCTAATTTGACTTTATATGGATATTGCTCTATCTCAACTCCATTCATTGGTTTATTATATCTTCCATCATTTTCGCGTCACAGTTTAAAAGTTCGCATGCACTTGTCGCGAAAATGATAGAAGATATAAAATCAATGAGTGGAATTGAAATAGATTGTGTGGCGATAATTTGACCTTGAAATAAATTTGCCGTCAAAAAAGTTTTACTTCAAAAATATATTTAATGCTTTGTTTTGTTCATTTGTTTGACTTTGTTGGAGTTTATTTCTATACGCGCTAATGCAGAAACGGATTTTGTATACGATTTTTGCAACGAGAAGGCTCGTGCAGCTATGATGAAATATCGACAAAGATATCCTCAACAAAATCATCCCAGTTGTCAAACATTTAAACAATTGTACCAACATTTGTATAAAACACGATTAGAAAACATAATTAAGTTATTATGATTAAAGATTAATTAACTAAGTTATTAACATTATTGACGCAACGGAAAAAACTAAGTACTAAAAAACTAGTTTTACACAAAATATATTTATATCAAAATATATCTTAGCCGACAGTTTGGCGTGCATTAAACAGAATTGACTTATGTCTTTCGTATTTATAACGAGTACAATATCATGCAGATACTGACAATTTGAAGCTCGTGGAATTTTGTCAATGACTTTACTAAATTCTACTGGAACAACAATCCAGATTATTCAAGCAAGTTTCTCTAGACAAATAAAGTTGACACAAAATTGTATTATTAAGCAGCGTAATATAAGGTAATAAAATTTTGAAAAACCTAATTCTACAAGATGAACTGCTTTTCAACAACGCTTCAGTATTAAAGTTTTTACCGGTATTGTATTTAATTATGTTATGTATTTCATAAATGCACGTATTTACATTTTTTAGACAATACATGGTAGTAACTGTTAAAAGATATGTCTGTTGATTTACGAAGGGCAATGTGGAATAGTATGATGGAGCACCATTGTACCACTCACAACATTTTAGAGAATCACTAAGTGTTAATTTTTAAAAATATAGGATTTCAAAAAGGAGTTTTAAAACCATGGCCGGTTTGTTTACCCGATATTGCTCCTCTAGATGGATGGAGTAGCTTACACATAAAAAAATAAAACAAGAATGACGTGGTTAATTGAACAAACAAGTAGTACAGCTTTTCAACAACGCTTCAGTGTTAATCCTTAAATAAAAGGATTTCCGTTTAGGCTACTTTCAAAAATATGTGAGATAAAGTAACTTGAAAAATAGCAAATGAACAACAAAATTAAAACTATACAGTATTAATTCTTACAAAGCAATATTTATTTATTCATATATTTATATTATTTATTAATAGTTAATATTTTAATATAAAAAATATAAAAACATAATTTATAACATAAAAAAAAGACTAGAATAATTGTGTTCTAGAATATTCTAAGCAATTTGGCTTTTTACATTTAATGCTTTAGACATTTATGTATTAATATTACAAAAATAAAATTATTTTACCAATTAAATTTGTGTACTTTTTTCTAGAAGTATGTTCACATGTTCCAATAAAAAACAAGTGCGCTCTTTTCAAAATGCGTTCGTTTTTTTAATGGATAAAAAAATGAATGCCCTTTAAAGTTATTGGTCGTATAAGATATTGAAAAGAGGATACCTAGAGGGTGTTGCAGCCAATTGCGTCCACAATTCAAAATTTAAAATTGCTGCGTGTCTGTTAGGCAGTTATTTCCGGTTAAGAGTTAATGTTTAGACCGGTCTTGAAGACCATGTAATATATTGTCATATAGTTTATATATTTAAATTGGTTAGATAATACTTTACACAAATTATTTAAAAATGTGCTTCTTGATATGTAAAGGACAATGTGGACCACTTTAATGAAGAATTATTGCACAACACACAAAATTTTTGAGATTGGTCTCAAAATGCCGAAATTTATTGGATGATTTAAAAGCACCTCTAGACTATTACTTGTATGGTGCAATAAGCAAATAGTTTACACATCGAAAATTTAAAACAGTATTTGTAAATATTTGATAATTCATCATTAACAGTTAAAGAATGTAAGAGATTCTATGCGCCGGCGTTGTCAACTCAGTATAGAAGTAAGAACATTTAAGCAGTTTTTTTTACAATTTTTTTAAATTCTAATTGTATTTGTATACAATTGAAATGTTATTTTTTTATTCATTAATTAAGTTATTACAACTAATACGCAAATGAGAATGGTATATAATTTATTTGTCATTTTTTACTTATCACTTAAACCTTAATGTTTGAATTACATACACAGTTTAAACCTGCTGTGACTTAATTTAATAGAAGCAAGAATTGCTTTGTGTATTAGGATAATTCGAGATATTATCCTTTTAAGTTGGCCCAAACCTTATATCCTGTATATCTAATACTTTCTACAATATATAGTTAATCAAAAATATAATATATTTACATAGTTTGCAAAACTATAACATGAATATGTGACAATCGTGCCATATAAATATTTAATAATACCAAAACACCAACGCAGTTATTTAAAGAGTGGGGTGTTTCTGTTTGGGCGAATTTGCAGAAAGAAGTACCACGCATTTCCTTATTAGGTGCCGAGGACATCGACTACTCTCAATAAATGCCATCTGTTAAAGTGTGTGCACAATATTAATATTTGATTACGTGTTTATTAACACACGCAAGTATGAATTAACTATAATATATGTGTGTAAAACATATGATTTAATAATAATGACCAATTTGCACGCGCTTTGTTATAATAATTGCGAATAGCGCAAATCTATATGTGTACGAATGTCGAGGTCGTTCGTTCAGTTTGCTGTTAAAAATGCTAATATCGCCCACGCACACATTGACATTTAAAGCAGCTTCGAGGGGTTTGATTTTTTTACTTTCATTTCAATCCAATTCCCAATTATACATTCTTTTATTTTGCAAAAGTGTAATAAATCTGTTTTATTCAATTACAAACATAAATTAAGTTGTAAATAGAAATTTAAATGAAAATTAACTATATACAGTTCTAAATCTGCAGACGCAACAAAATAAATTATTTTAGTTAAATTAAAGAATTTTAATTTTGATAAAAAAATTTGAGTACCGATTCAACTATTTTAATTACAATTATTTTTTTATGGCAGACTAAGACAACTTTTATGTGAAACAAGTGGCATCATTCACCTCCGTATCGTTTTGTAGTCTAGACAGATGTAATATTCCAAGAAAATTAAAATAACAAACACCAAATGAATTTAAAGATATCATACATATTTTTGAATAATTTTAGACAAAATATGTAGCTTAACTCCATTTTAACTGAATATCATTCACAAGTTTACTTTCTATTTAAAATAATTTTATATCCGAATTAATATTCGTGTTACACAATGAAATTCTTTTTATACTTTCAAATTGTGCTTATTGGAAGTGTGTGGGAATAACTAATGATAACAAATGTAAAGTTTAACATTGATAATATGCATTTAAAATTGAATTGATAATTTATAAAAATATAATTATAATTACTTTGAGCATTATTTAAATTAATTTAAAAAAATTACAATACTATCTAAAGCATAAATTTTAAGTTATAACCCACCAATTATGCTTTTAAACTAAGTGGTCATTATACTTCTTTATACACACCCGACAGGTTGCTGTTATAATTCCGCATTCTCTGTGAAAAAGTGCACGCTACTGAAATCTACCTGCTATTAAATGGATCTCTAATTTAAATGCAATTTAAACGATTAGCAATATCGTTTGTAATTAATTCTAAATTAATGGGATAAATTAAGTATAAAGCTGTAAAATGATTTAGATACGCTTCTAATGTCATCAATGCGGTTGGAATATATATTTTTCGATGATTAAATTGCCTCTTTTAATAACACCTATAAATATCAAGTTTATATAATACTAAATTCGAAAAAGACGTTTTAAATTTATTACTATCTCTAAATGCCGGCTATAATGATGCAATAATTTAATATTATATTTATGGAAACGTGAATTAATTTAATTAAGAAAGTATTTTTGGTGACGTTTTGAACAAGAGTTTGTTTAAATAATTGTTTTTTAAATAACTTTTAAACTCGTTAAAGATAGACTTTGAAACAATCCAAATGCCTGTAAAAGTTTAACATTTTTAAATATTTAATTTTGTTAAAGTAAATAAATCTTTTCAAACGTCCATGCATTGGAAAGGAAATCGACTATAAAATGATTATACAATTTTGTCTCTCTCTTTGTGTACCTACAGATGATACAGATGATATATATTTTTCTATATGTTAATTTACTTGTAAACGCAATTTTGTGAGATATAAAACACATATATTTATGTTTACACGTAGCTAGATATTTTTTCGTTGCGACACTTATGATTTAACACCTTTGCAACTATTTAGCCGGTTGGAAATCAGTAAATAACGTAAAAATATTAATATTTGGTTTAATAATAATTAAGTACCTATATATGATTTATAAATTTATTTATTAAAAATTCATTCCTAGTCAAACGTTTTGATAAAGTAATTTTATCTTCCTCAGTAAGTAAATATAAAAACGAACATACTTTACAATATGCCCGTACATATATACAGGGTGTTAAAAAAGTAAAATATTTAAAAAAGCAGTAGTAAAAAAAACCGAAAAACATCTTAATAAAAAGTAACGGTTTTGAAGACAAAAGACGTTATTTTTCTTACCAATATTTTATTTTTCAAAAACTTGTTGGTTGTGAAATAAACATTAAGTATTTGATTGTTTGTTGTTGTCAGTGCACAAGTTTACGTTTGTTATAGCTGTTTATTCCATCAGAATTAGCCGACATGCATTTCATATATATATATATATATATATATATATATATATATATATATATATATATATATATGTATTAAAGTTTTGCTAATATGATTGCAAACAAAGCTTGACGTTCCATATACATCGTATGTTTAAAAAAATTACAAAAGATTCCGTAATACTGCACTTGATCATCAAGCACATATAGATTTTTATTGCAGGTTTCTACACAATTCCGTTTTCTTGCCTATATTCTTTTTATAGGTAAAGACACTGTTCACACAAAATAAAACATTTTGATTGGTATTATAGACAACGTGTTTTTAGATTCTGTTGTTTTATTAAACCGATTAACGCTGCGCCGCTTACCTAAACTTTTAGTAAAACACGTTATATGATTTTTTGACGACATTTCTATGGATCAAAAGGAAAAGCAAATGTAACTTTTAATTATAGTGCTTCAGCACATTGATTGCCGTTAGAAAGCATTTACATTACAATTTTTTTAAGTATATAGATAGTACAGGGCAAACCTGTTTATGACTTTGAAAAACAAGCTCTACATTTTCCTTTCAAGTTGATGCAAACAAATCAGAGCCAATAAGATAGTTTTAGAACGAGATCGAATATTCTGCAGATTGAGACGTCGTGTCTGCTTAGAAATGGAATGAGGGCACTTTGAATAATTTCTTTAAACTTTTTTGTTTTTGCTAAAAACTTTTTTGTACAAAATATAATAAATCGTTCAAAAATGAATAAACATTTTTTTATTCTCTGAAACCTTTATTTTGCGTACCCATGTTTATTCAGACTTTTTTTGTTTATTTTAGTTTATGCTTCAACCTCTTTTAGACTCATTTTTACAAACTAACAATTTATTACTATATGACTTACATATACCGGGATTCAATAATCAGGGGTACTTTTCCGAGAGTTTTGAAGTGTACACTTCAAACACGCAAGAAAAATTTATATACCTGGAAAACATAAATATTGAAAAAATCCCACACTGTTTATAGCAATTATTTAAATTCTCAATATATTTATATATACATTTTAGATTTTATATTTAGTTGCTGAGGAAGATAAAATTACTTTCTATCCACCCGATCAAACAATTCAGACTCCACGCAAGACACATCAATTTGATAAGAAGCGTAGTAATAAACTTCAGTTATGCCAGTATGTTACTATACAATTTCTTATATAAAATAATACAAAAGATTAAAAAAACGGCGTTTCATTGGCTGATTACAAAATATCAATTGTATATAATATTTAATATAAAAAATTGTATTGTATTTGTTTTTGCTGATTCAATGTATTTTCAAGGTTTTCTTTAAAGTTGATAATGTTTTTAGAAAAATATTGCTATTAGTATTTAGTATAATGCATAATTTTTTAAACCAAATATCTAACTAGTTTCAAATAAACAATTAAAATATTTATAAAAAAGTGTTGAAATTAATTTTATTCCACTACTACTATAGCACTTTTATTCAAAACATTTTATTCGATTTTTGGTTGTTAGTTCTGTAATCAAATAAAAAAAATTGCAAGAGAATTGCGGGACACGGAACACCTGGCAGATTGGAAACATCATCATCTATTTATATGTCTTGCTTGTTTGTCAATAAGAAAGTAAGATACAAGTAAAAGTGTGGTCATTGGCATATACCGATAACATGGTGATTGTTGCGAGAATAACAAAAAAAATGAAACAATTGATTTTAAAAAAAAATTAGAAAGTAAGTATTAGAAGTGAATTTGAAAAAATGATCAGTCGAAATGGGAAAGGGGGCTCCCCCCCCTTTCCCATTTCTACTGATCATTTTTTCAAAAGTTTTGAAAAGTAAGAAAGTTTAAATATTTAAATTATGTTATGACTTGAGTGTTGATAATAGTGAGAATGAGTATATGAAAGGGTTAGCATAAAGACAAATAAGGTAGTTGAACAAGTATGGGAATTAGGCAAAAAGAAATTTGATTGTATAAAAATAAAAATTATATTGTTTGTTAGCTTAGTAAGAAGTATGTTATTTTATAGGGCAGAAGTTTAGGGATGGATAGAACAAGAAACGTTAAAATCGATTCAAGCAAAATATTGGAGATGGGTACTAGGGTTAAGTAAAAAGACGGCGACTTATATAGTACTTAAGGAAATTAAAAAGGACAATTTAAAAGTGAATGCAAGTAAAAATAAAGCAATTAAGTATGAAGAAAGACTGGATTAAAGAAGTGAATGTGTAATTTTAGAAGAATGCTTGCAGAAAAAAATTAAATTCAAAAATAATCAAATTGATAGAAATAGAAAGTGATATTACAATTAGAACGGATATGCCAGCAAAGAAGTAAAAAAAAATTAGAACAAATGGAATATAATCACAGTAATAGACAGTGATGTACAGAAGCAAGAAACAGGGATGCAAGTGAATAAATCTAGATATAATGCAAATTATGCATCTATAAAAATAATAGCATTACCATGGTACTTAGAAAAGAGCAGGTACGGTATATAAGAAATAAAACTGATTGCAACATTTAGATGTGGGATAGATGTGGGAATGAAGTAAGATTGTTAAAATACTGGATAAATAAAGAGAAATTAGTGTATAGATTGTGCGAACACGCCATAGAAACTATAGATCATATACTCATAGAATGTAATGAGATGAGAAAAAAAAATGCAAAGAGAAGGAGTACTAAGAGGAACTGAAAGAGGACTGCGATGGATGAAGGCAGTAAAAAAAGAAGAAAACAACTGGAAGTATAATTTAGTTAGATACATGGTAAAGAACGTATTTTTAGTTACTTATAAAATGTGTGTAAAGAATGTTTTGTTTTCAAGGCCGAAAGGATTAATTTTATAATAAGAAAGTAAACATAGCAATAGTCGTTCTAATTCACCTTTAAATGTTTTACACTAAAATATGAATTACATTTTAATTTGGACTTATCAATTATTTGCTGAAAAAGTATGCTAAAATTTGCCACTTTTTCTTATACTTGTCGAAAGATAATGTTAAAATTGTAATTTTTTTAATTTTAAAATGAATAAAGAAAACTAAATACAATTGACATATTTTTGAAGTACTAACTTTAAATTTGAAATAACACCAGTTTTATATTTGCATGTAGAATATTGTTTTTATTATTTTATTAAAAAACTCAATTATACCAATAATAATAATAAAAATAATAGTTAAATATTTATAAAAACAATAGTATTTAATTATATTTATTTAAAAAATGTGGTTATCAATACAGAGACCAACACATATACAAAATTCAGTTTAACTTTTAAGATATTTGATTTTCTGAACTTCTTTTTTTAATAATAATAATTTTAATCCATTAAAAAAAAAGAAGAAAATATTATTCAAATTTCAGAATCTAACAAAACAACAAATGGTTTTTAAATAAAACTAAATTATATAATAATACTAAGTCTTTTAAAGTATTTAAAATATGGCATTCTATTGGCTCAATAAAAAATATGCAAAACCTCAAAGAAGACGCTAATGTGTCGATCAATTCCTGAACACAATTACATTATTTATACCAATTTCTATTAAATGCCATAGTTTGTTTTATAATAATAAAAAAATCTACTTAGTGATTTAATTTTCATAAATGTCATTCATTATATGTGTGCTTCAATATTGACTGGTATATTAAATTAAAAATTTTAGATCGATTTTAACTTGACGTCAGATATTTTTAAAGTGATGTATGTGCTGCAAGAAAGCCAATGCATAAAATCGCACATTTATAACAACATGTTAAAATTACTCCATAAACGGACTATAAAATTAGTTCACAGTTTTAGTTTTATTGCCACTTTCATAAACGAGCATTCAAATCGTTTCGAGTGCAACAAGTAATGTAGGTTACGAACTGCAATCATATTTCTATTACTTAAAAGAGATTAAAAAATAGAACTGCTCTATACTGTACCATACCATACTATTTTGCACCCACACAGCACTAAAGGTATGCCCCACCTGAGAACCTAGTGTGACGTAAGCGAATGGTTCGTGGCCGATGCACGCGGTTAAGCGCGGGATCAGAAAGTCGGTGTTAGGTCGTTGAGAGCGCGTGTGTTACCTTCATCCGTATGTTTTGTTTAGAAATAACAATAAACCTATAGTGAGTGATTGTTACACCCATATATTTTTGGATACAGCGCTTTATTTAGGTAAGTCAATCTGATTTTTACTACTAAATTTATTTTAAACATCATTGCTCCAAAAAAATTGAAATAAATTATGCGTGTTTCTGAAAATAATTTTACTAGTTATTTATACCAATTATTTAATTAAAGTAGATGCGCGAATAGAATTTTTGATATGCTATTACTTAACACCAACACTTGGATCGTGAGTATTAGAAAGTTCCTTATATAACGTTAAACATTCATAACTGGTATGAGATTTTTTATTACTACCCGCATAAGATACGGTACTTCTATCTTGTTATTGATCAAGATAATTTAAATGTCAAAGATCAACGCTCATCCTGATTTTCGAATACATACCTTCAACAAAAAGGTGTGCAAAATTTATGGCAAATTTAAATTAAATTTAAATTTCAAAAGAAATTGTTTATGGTGCAATGATGCATAATCTCTATGCAAATTATTATAAATGGAACTAGAAAATAATATACCTTGTTTGAATTAAAATTAGCGACCTTCGCATTTGCAGCCAAGCGAGTCAACTGTGAATTGAGAGTTGCACCCATGAATGTAATTACGTACATTTTTTTATTGTACTAGAGATTTTTAGAGATTTTGCATACAAATAATGCGGTTCTTTAAATTCAATAAGAAGAGTATACCATATTTAGAACGCCCAATCTATTGCAAGGTAACCACATGGCTAACGAGTTGTCTATGTAATTGATTGAAATAGTCTATTATAATTAATAGCATCAGTTCGTAGTATTATATTGGTTTCTGAACATATCCTTTGTTTTTATAACCTTATAAAATTTCTAATAAATTAAATGTAATTACAGCATAGATGGATAATTATTATGTACTGATTATCTTCGTGAGGATTTACTTTCTTTACTATATATATTATAAATAATTAATTAGGTTCTATACAAAATCATACTCATTTAAATAATTACACATTACACATTTACCACCAATTTTAAATAAATGGACATTTTAAAAAAGTATTGTTATATCTGGTTTTAAATAAAATTCAAATTACTTTTTTACATTTACTTGTACTTGTAGGTATTTAATAATAATAATAACAATAATAATATGTTTATTATCAAAATTGCTCATAGCAGACAGTTTTAATTAAATTTACATTAATATAAAACTTATGATAACAATTTGTAATCTAGTTATATCATTTTGTTGTTTATCTTGAAAGTGCAACGACGATATTTTTAATACAAATTTAAATTCATAACTTATTAAATGCAAACTAATCGTACTTAAATTATAAAATACTGATTGAACAAGATTGCGCCATTAAAGACATTCCAAATGAAAAGTAAAAACGCGCTTTAAAAAGCCCGACATTCTGATGCAGTAAAGAATGTTTGCCTAAATTGTGTTTTATTTTAAATTTAATCAACAACATGGTATTGAAATATTTCGCAGTAAAAGCATACTTGTGTTGTCATTGTTAAATGTTCATGAATTTACTACAGAAACGGTTTAAATTTTCACGTGTCACCTGCTTTAACGGGTTGACCGCAACTGTATGCAATATTTTCCATGATCGCTGCGAAAACAGTAATTTAATTTTACAGTACAACTAAATTTACAAAATATACAAACAAATTATATCACAATAATAAGGCATTGTTTGGTTTTCGCGCTTGCGGTGATACATAGACTCGCTCATAAATGCAAGAAAATTGAGAATATTTTAATTTTTAGTATTCAAACATAATTAATTGACGCCTCTTCATATTTTACGGTAGCATTTACATTCAAACTATTAGCACCACAGTTTAAGATTATTATTTTTTTTAATATTGTAATACAATACTGCTTATCGGTGCTCATCAGATTTGAGTAATATTTTTCAACTCTATCGTATCAGATATTGACAATTAAAGTAGTCTGAAGTCAAAATGTCAGGTTTGCTCGTTATTTATATGTTTTTGATATTTTTGTTTTCAAAGTATGGACGTGAAGCCAACCATGCCTTCTTTACCCATTGGCCATAGCCATTATCAAAAGCGTAACAATTAAAACTTATAGATTGTATTTTTTCAAAAATAATTCCTAATTAAGACAACGTTTTTTAATAAAATTGATAATCTAATTGCATATTTCAAATTTAAAATTTCTTTTAGTATGTCAAAGAATTGGCATAATGTAACAAGTTTAATTGTTAATTTTATATAAAATTTACATGGAATAAAAAAGCAGCCAAAAATACCGTTTATATCACGTGCAAGTTTAATTTAAGATGTGCTGCATTTTACAAAATACTTATGTCATATATAGCAAACATTTCAATTTAATTTTTATAACTAATACTACTACATCTTAGGTAATTACTTGTTTTCTAATTAAAATATATTACTCTGGACAGAATATAATGTGTTATAATTATAGATGTTCATGTTTTTGTTGTTTATATTATTAATGTTGAGCAAATGTATAATATTACTAATACTAGTAGCATAATTGTCATAATTATATTGGTATTATGATACATTTAATTTAGCAATTAGTTATATAATCAATATTTATTCACTAACTAAGTACTTTATTATTGTAATAATTTCATTTGCTTTAAATATTACAAAAAAATTGAAATATGTAAAATAAAGTATTGTATTATCTGTGCTTGCTACTTCAACAAATTTTAATTATGTTATAGAATGGTAATAGTAAATAGCGTAGATAATTAAATTTATTAAATAGTGTATGTTCACTTGTTCCGCAGTCCTCTCACCTGAAAATGAGAAAGAAGTGGAACACGTCCATAAGAGTATTATTATTTAGGGTGCCTATTGTTCCGAGACAATTTTGAATTGTGCTATTTTCAAACAATTCCGACCTCTAGTCATATTAATAAAAGTCCTATTTACTAGAATAATGTTGTTTACAATTAAGTTTTTAATATTCTTAACTGATTTTTAATTGGAATTAAATGAATGTTCTTTTAGACAATTAGAAACCATTTTGAAAAATATATAAATTAATTTTGCGCAAGGTTTTTACACGAATAGAAAATGGTAAAATATATTGTTGAAACTTGAATATCTAGAATTTGTTAAACATATTGTATTAAAAAAGTTTTGGAAAATAGTACGAAAATGGAAAACAGTTGTACAAAATGATATGACAGCTTTTGAATTATCAATAGACATCTCCTAAAATTGAAAAAAATATTACTGGTGGTTCGGAAGTCACCTTATAAGCTGTTGGTCCCATCAAAACTCCGCTATGACAAGCCATCGGCTTACTTAGGGGCAATGGTGTAAAACATAAACAAACATAAACAAACTATTTGTCAAATATTGTGATATGAATATGAATATTGCAAAACGTCAAAAAATGTTAAGAAAATGTTACTCTTTACAGCTTTTTAATTGAATTATTTTAATAGTTAATGATTATAAGGAATAATAATCTTCAAATTCAAATTAACCAAAAAAACCTAACTAACTTGTAAATTGTCTGTTTATCTTGACCTTGGTTTTTATCCTATGTCATTGTGTCATTCATTTTGATTTTATTTATTTTTTTATATGTATAGGTTGTTTTTAGGAGATATATAATTTTAAAATAAAATGATGATAATAGCAAGTTTTTGGCTTTACTTTAAAATAATTTTTAATGCAAGCTCTTAAGTCATTTCTGGTTAATATGGGTAGACTAGGAATTTCATATAGACAAGCGACTAAACATAGCTCCACAAAAATGTTTATTTTACTGTTTTATTGATACTAAAGCCTTTCCACATTAAAGACATTCAATTTTTGAAATAAAAAAATATCTATAAATTTGCACGAAAACATTAGTTAAAATTATTGTGTTCAACGCCGAATCGACTTATTCAGTTTATTGTCAATACCAGGCTCTAGACCGGAAACAGCGTTTTTACGCACTTTGCATCATCTCTGCGAATGCGTATTATCAACTATACGAATGCGTAGTGCAGAAACGATCCATAGTTTTATTAATTTAAATTAAATTAATTGCTCAGATGAACAATTGTATCGACCAGAGCGCACTATAAATTTTACAAACTGAACTATGATTTTAAAAGAAAATTAACTGAAATTTTTTAGACCGTTGATTTGTACAATTTGCAAGCGTTGTTCTCCGTTAGTATGTCCATGGTGCAATATAAGACTCTTTACAAACCACAGTAGTTTTGTTTATATTATATCTTTTTTGTTTTTTATAATTTATGTTTTGTTTAAATTTCATTTAATTTGGTATTTTTAGAACGTACTTGCTTTGTTTTGTGCATTATCGTGAGCAATGTTACACTTTTTAGCTGTATTTGTTTTTGTGTTTCTGGCTACCTGTAAAGCATGTCTCCACTTAAAAACTACTGCGTAAAAATGCTTGATAATTCCGACATTTTTAAGTTATTTGTTAACAATATTTTTAAATTTTATTTGAAAAGTTGCATTTTTATATAATCTGTCTGATTTGTGTTTTTCGATTATATTCTATAGCCTATAGTTCAATAAATGACCATGAAGGCTAAATGTAGAGGAATGTTAAATTCTAAGCAAAGAGCTTGTCTCTGATCTGCTATGTTGTACCTCCTGGCTTAAAGCGGTCCTAGTTGACGGTTGTAAAATAACATTTTATGAATATTTATAAATTTCAAAAACACTTTAAGAAAGTGGCTAAATTATATCTACAGATTTGACTATAGCTTTGTTCATTCTGAAAATTATAAAAATTAAAACTCAATATTATTGAGTTTTACCATATTCGGACATCAAATATAAAATATAACTTTGTGTTTTAACGATTAGTCTAAAACGTGATTTTCAATAATCCCCACTACGCGGAAGCAAGATTGGGTAATGGCAGGCTGAGGGGCAACACAGCCTAATTGGAACTGAGCCGCAGTTTTATGTATTAAAACTGCTTTACTCACAACCCAACCCAGGGGGGGCAGAGGCTGCATGAACAATGTGCTGTCTAGAATGTAGTACTGGAAGCATCGGTAGACTTAGAGTACCACAATATAGTCCGAGATTAATTTTAACTTTTTAACATTTTATATTGGTTTAATGCAGTTTTATATAAATTATGCAATCTTTAATAATAATATATTAAGTGCATTGAAAATTATCAAAAATTTGCCTAAAAAATATAGTTGCCCAGAAACTGCATGAATTTATTTTGATTGTAATTTGAACGAGAAGCTTTGAGTGCACTATAAAAATCAAATTACAATAAAAATGAATCAATGCGGTTTCTTAAATGCAACCATATTTTAAATGCAAACTTTTATAGATAATTTTTATTGCAAATTTGTTATAAATATCCAATACTGGCAGATATTAATTAATCTGATTTGTATACATTGATGGGGTTAAGCATATGAAACTCACATTTATTAATTAATTTGTAAAGTTCAATTTATTTATTTCTTAGCTTAGCGCTAGTGCACTTATCGTTTTTATTCTTGCACAAGTACAATTTTCAGTGTAATTTATGCACAAGTGCAATTTTTAGTGAAGTGAAATCTGATTTTGTCAAATATTTAAAAATGGCTCGTTATGATTGGTTTATAATTATAAAGGGAAATAGTCAGTAGTAATGCACAATTAAGTTGAAAATGATTCAAAAATATAGTTGCTTAGAAACTGCATGAATTTATTTATATTGCACTTTGTCGATCAAATTACAATTGAAATGAATCAATACGAATCATGACAATTTTCATTGCACATAATCTATTTAGTTGACTATTTACTGAGATTTGCTCGATAATATTTATTAAAAATGTTGGATACTGATCGATCTTAAATAATTTGATGGGTTTGTGCATCTGAGACTGACGAATATTAATTAATTTGCTATGTTTAATTTGTTTATAATGATTGTGTAGCTTAGCACCAGTGCGCCTATCTCTATAATTCTTGTATATGTGCAATTTTCAGTACAAGTTAAACTGCACTTCAAGTTAAATCTAATTTGTTAAAAATTCTGCATAACTAATGTGAATGCATCAAGATGCTGATTAAACTATTGCTATGTTTGCAGGTGCTAATTATTTGTATCTATATGCTTATTCAACGATTGTAAATATGGATCTATAAAATAAATAGTTATGAAAATTTTATTTCCTTCTCATAACTGTACCTATGTCAATATATTTTAAAGTACTGTATTTCCGTCATGAAAATTATACAAAACGTTTATAGTTATTATAGGAGATACCATCTGTCGCAAGATTAAACATAACTAACAGGAAAATCTTGCATAATTATTAGTATATACTAATTTTGCATTTTCTTATTATTAAGTTGTTTTATCGAAATAATTGAATTGATAGTAATTGTATATATTAATAAATATTTTAGCATTTATAGCAGACAGGAATTATTTTTGTAGTAATTAAAAGCCTTCCACATTTACTATAATTACCTGGGTGTCTGAGTACTGTCGTAAGCAGTCCTTGTCGGTTCAGCCTGCAGTTCCACCTGTTGTGGTCCACATTTATGTTGAAAAACAAAAAGGAAACGCTCATAATTGATTTTCAAATACTATTTACCAAAATTGCTTAATTACACGATTTCGCATTACTAGAATATTATCATGTTTCACTAATTATAAATAAAGATTAAATGAGTAACAATTTAACACGATTTATAATCAAACAATTTAATTGCATTTGATTATTTTGTTGAAGTAAAATGTAAATTTTCTATCTATTAAATTCTTTTTGTTTTACGGTATTATATAATAAAATTACTCAATTATTTTAAACTAACCATTCAAAAACATAGAATTAAATGTTTGTATTTCATTTACGTTTAAGACAAGCAATAAATCAAATTTAAATTGGCCTTGCTTGTTTGATATACGATAGGGTTATTTTATTGCTTACACTGCAATGTCACGAAAGGTAACAGCAATCCGTGTATGCAATTGAACATAACATTTGTGTTGAAATGAAAGTTTATCTTGATTTATTTGTCATTATTTTAATTACTTGATTAATAATTTATTTAAAAATTTTGCTTGATATGTAAAATAATGAATTAAAAAATATATTCATTATAATAATTTAATACGGAAACTTTTTCTTAATTTTATTTTTGTTGTTTAAAATAAAATTAATTACATTATTCAGTTTCTGAGGTACTGTATGTATTTATTTGAAATACTATATTTATTGTTTGGGTAGTACCTTTATTTTTATAGATAGCGCAATATATATCCTGTTTTCTTAAATTTTAAAAAAGTTCAAAAAGATTTTGAACATCTCACTTTTTTGTTGAATCGCTATATGTACAAGACTGACTATATTGCTATAAAAATCAAACTAGTCTGGTTTGTCATTAATATTTTAAAATATTTTTATAATATGTTTATTAGATAAGGTTATGTTAGGTTATAAATAATTTTAAAAAAATGCATAAACCGCCTTTTTGAAGTTTTCATGATATGCATTTTGGAATATTTAAGGACATTTTGTGATAATATTACTGTTTTATTTAAATTTTACAAACATTTCCAATATTTTTATTTTCAGTTTTTATCAATTTTTTGTTACATTTTGTAATTGTTTAGCAGTATTTGTCGACACATTATACTGTTTTGCAACATTTTATATTGGGTTTGTTAATTTTCTGCATTTTTAACTATAATAAAATCAATTCATTTTTTATTTTATTTATAAACATTTTTTCAATATAATTTAAAATACTTGCTTACTTCTGAAATGTGATACAAATTTCATTGATATTTTGCAATATTTCTGTTATTTTGAATATATAAATGATTCTTATAACATTTATAAACGTTTTGAAAACAGTGGCGAATACAAAAATTTTTTGCAGCATTTAAAAATATTCTTGCTACTTAAGTTAGAAAACATAAACATTTTAATATTATTATTAGCAACATATTTACTATCTTTAATTAATTTAATTAATTAACAGTAACATTTGCTTAACTTCTATTTCTCCAGAACAAGTTTTACTGGAAGTAAACAGAATTATTATTCACGTTAAACAATTTCTCAATATTTTTGTTGCTACTTGCAGTTGTGATGTTTGAGAGTTGTGATGTATACCCCACTGCACTGACAAGTAATAAGTATCGTACTAGACGGTTTTCAATAGCATTCCGCGTATATAGTTACAGTTAACAAATCCTTCCAACTGATTTGGTAACTTCAAAATTTTTGTTGGCATGTCTGCAGTTGTGATAATACTAGCAAGTTGACATTTTTGCTGTGACATACCAAGAAAGATAATAAATTTTTAATTGGAGAAGGACGAAGAGATACATTTTTCCGAAATATCGAAGAAGGTCTTTTTGTTTTCACTGAAAATAGTAAAATTCTTTTGCACGTTGGCTTTTGGAATTAGGAATATTAATCAAAATAAATGAACACAGGACTTTAATATATCCTAATTTAAAATTTTACCCTTATTATTAAGTTTTATAATCCATTTATAAATTTCTCAAAATTTCTTATAGGACAAAAAACTGTAGGTCCCGTGTACTATCTATAAGCTGCGTACCTAATAATTCAAGTTGGAATTTCTGAATTGACGTCGAAAATTCCCAGATCCCTGAACTCTTGCACGGGTAATTAGTCTCAAAAAGAGAACAGAAATAGGCCGACGTTAAAAAGTGCATTAAAAAGAACAAAGAGAAAGTAATCACCTCTCCGCTTGCTGATTTGTTTTAAATATATATTCAAACAAATATTACGTTTTAATTCAGATTGTTCTTATTATATTTATTAACTTTGACAATGCCATTAATGCCAAAACATGTCAGATTATATCATTTTTTTATTTTGTATGTATACCAATTTATTAGAGTAATAATATTAATATGAATAATTCAAAATCAAATTAATCTAACTCAACTTGATGGTTTGGAAATGTTTGTGTCAGGTGTGTTTATTATATGACAATTTTATTGTATTTTTTTATGAATTGTCACTCTATCTCTGTTACGCGTGCAAATAAATTGTCTATAATTCACGTCTTAAAAACATTAAAAATGTATTATATTTTATAACAGCAAAAGTCCGAGTCTCAATTATATTCTATAAAATGGATATAATTGACATGCTTTTACTTCTTCAATGTTCCTTATAATTATAATAAAATAGTATAATATTTCACAAGAAAAAAGTCTGCAGATATTACAATTGTATGTATTTTCTTATTCCTTACTAGTTAAAATTACGCTTTCCAAGCACGAATTACAATAATTCTATCTTATTATAGTTGATCTTTTATGTAACTTAATTGGGCAAGAGCGACAAATTCAAAGGGGCATAATTAAATACCTACATTTAAATAATACATTATTTTGTTTTTATTTTCATGGGAAATAAATGGTGACAGCTGTTGAAAAACTGGTATAAATTAATTTAACAGCCTTGCTTGTAAAGTGCATTACTTTAAAACTTGGTAGACGTTTATTACACTTTTTTGCTATTACATGACTAAATGCACTACAATAATACAATCCACATAAAAAATTAATTGAAAGATTTGAATCTGTTAAGAAAGTAATAAAGATTATTTTGTTTTACAAATTTTAAAGGACTTTACATGAATGAAAATAATGATAATCATGTAATTATACGTAATTAAGTAAATCTTGAATTAATTAAAAGGTAATTCAATATATTAATAATTTTGTATTTTGAAAATAGAATGATCTAACCTCCCAACAAATTTCTGAAGCCATCGTATTATATCAAATATTTAGTGCTGTTTATTTTAAATTAAAGATATTTATAATTCTAATTAAATGAAATTGTTTATTGGGGAAATTGGTTCCTTCTGGGTATAATTATAAAAAATGTTGATGGTTAAAAAACGATAGTTATTATTAGAGAAATGTCTGAGTTATAGTTTATTTATCAATATAACTATTATCTAGCATGTATATCTTCTAATAATTGGTGTCTGTAGGCAATTTGATGAGTTCAGGGTCATCCCGCTATATATAAGATGTATACATTTAAACACTTTTGCATAGTGAAATGTGCTCGTAAGGAGTTCTTGAATGAAACTTATTAGTTTACTTAAACTTAAACTATTTATTTATTTTTACATTGTAAATATACATATTAATATTACATCACGTCTTTGTTATTATAGTATCAAGTTTAACTATAAAATACCCAAGTTTGAATTATTATTTATTATTTTAGGTATCTTACATAATATAAGTAGGTATTTTTAATAATATTTTTTATATTTCTCGCAAATTTACTAGAAAATATGAAATTGAAGATTGAGGTGGACATTTAAATTCATTGAACTATGGAGAAATTGCTATTTATAAGTTTTAGTTTCGATGCACCATTAGATTTAGTAATTTGGTGCAAATTAACAAATTTTTCAATATAGAAATAAATAAAACAAAAATTACTATGTTTTTAACCACAAAAATTTTATTTATTAAAAATAAAAATATAGGAGACTCGAGTTTCGACTTATGATGGTCATTATCAAGTGAAAATCATAGTAATTTTTGTTTTATTTATTTCTAATAATGAAGTACCACATAAGATAAAAATCTAAATCTCTGTCATTTTTAACGGTAAAAACAAAAAAATAGTTCAATAAAATTTTAACATTAAGAATTTCAAAGTTATATAGATAATTAATTAATTTGTATTCGGCTTGTAAAGTGAGCTTGTCAAAAAAATATTGATTAATAAAAAGTAAATGTTGCTAATTGGTGATACTTTTTCTGATTTATCAAATATTATTTATTATGAAAATTGAAACCATTGTATGCATCTGATTGCTACCACTTGTAACGGTGTGGATTTCAATAATTGATTTTAAACTTTTTATTTATTTTTTTAATTTTATTGCCAGATAGGTAATGTGATACTGATTCTTTTATTCCCTGCTTTTGAGTCATTGCCTTTTGTCGTCAACCGCACGCTATTTTCACCGCTTTTGTTCAGCCTAGGCACTGTTTCACCTGTTATGTCAACATGCTTTTTCATGTGTTTAATCATGTCTGCATAGTTTGCGTCTTGCGTTGTCTTGTGAAGATGGTCTCCTCGTTTTTGCGTCTACGTTGCGACCATAACCATGCCTTCAGTTGGTCCTTGGTGGGCATTACCATCTTTGCCCCTTTTATAAAAGTACAAATCGCAGGTCTCCTTTCTCATGTTTGAGTAGTTAGCGCCTCTGTACTAAGCACGCCACATTTTTCCCACTTTTCTTGGCGTTGGCCACTACTTTGCAAGGCTTTAATCGGCTCTTACTTGGGTTTGGTCGCATCTTCGCGAGTTGTAATGAAAGTAAGTCTCTCCCTGTTGATCTGTGTTTCTTCTTTGTCAGTGACGAGCCCATGAGAAGTAACGCTACATACTACATTGCCGCTCTCAACACAGCTCTCCTTTCTAATTTGGGGTTTCCTTTAATAATGTGGCAGATGATTTCATCGTTTATAACTTGCAAACCTGCAAAACTAGCAGGTTTTCATTTTGACCTGCTGACTTTTCACCCTTTTTCGGGTGGCATATTTTAAATAGCTTATCTGGTCATTTTAGATTGAGTAACTTTGTTATATCGCTAACATCGAGTTTGCTTTCGAACTTATTTTGAAGTATTGCAAGGTATTCTGCTTTGCCCTCGCTCTTTTTGCTGCTCATCTGGGTACTTCTTTCTGCTGTTGTGACCTCATTGCAGCCTTTCTCTTTGCTGCTAGCGATGTTCTCTAGGGTCTCGGCCATTTCACCGATAAAGTCCAGATTTCAACCAGGTCCTGGATATCCTGGAAATTAGTTCCTTGATGCCCTTTTTTGTGTTGGGAACTTTTTCAACATATTGCAGTAGTTTTGAAGCGTCAGTTACCAGCCTGCTGATCAAATTCATTGCACTCTCGTGTTCCTTCTTCATACTTGTTATGAAAGGCAAGTTGAAGGCTACTTTCTCAATCGTGCCTGCCCGTTTCCTTTTTGCTTCCCTATTGGTAGGATTGTCGGTGTTGCTTATCACCTGGAATTTAGATCGGTGGTTTTATTTTTCCAGCGGTGCGTCCGCGCTTTGGTTGCGATTCTTCTAATCGAAACCCATCTTCAACGCTACATTAGCTGCCTTGATAATATTTCCAGTTACTCCATCGGGGTTACCAAGGTCAGACATAAAATATTTTTTCAGGAGATCTAAAGACGCTACTCCTTTTGCCAAAAACCTCAAACACCTGCATCTTCTCTTCTGTCGTTTGGTCAGTCGTGGTTAAAAAATCAGCATTCGTCTCGTTACCTAGATCATTGTGTGGGTTGAAGTTATTTAATTTAAGGTTTTCGCTATCTATTCTATATTTTATCACTAAAATAAAATATTTTACTGTGTACAATATTGCAAAAAAGTTTATTATAAAATATTTATTTTAGCTAATATATTTAGATAATAACAAGTTTCTATAATAATTATAATATAAAAATATGTTTAGTATAATAAAGAATCTCTAGCTTTAACACTATAGAACTAGCGGAATATGTTGTAACGTTAGTTAAATGCCCCATGTCATTGGATTGAGCAGAAGATTAAAGCAAATTGATGGTACATAATCTGTTGCTTTAAACATAATGTGGTTCAAAGAATAATATCATTTAGACTACAACCAACAGAGCTATAATATAAATATATATATATATATATATATATATATATATATATATATAGTGTTATACAAGTATTAGTCAAGAATGTTGCACAACCAATTGGTTAAGGATTTGACTTCTATAAAGTTGATCTTCTAACTAAACTATAGTATTAAATAATATTTAATTCAAGCAGGTTTTTGGTAATATACAAATAATAATTAACTAACATATATTTGTACACAGACATGTCCTTAATAATGCAGGAAGATTAATGATGATTATTCCACCAAATGATAATTATATCAGATAATGTTTAAATACGTGCGTGCGTATCTTGTGCTGCAGAGTTATAAAAATGTGTTTGTTAAATTGTTTTAAAATGTGTACATGCCTATTAATTTATATCTACTATACCAATGTTTTTTATATTTTTTTAATTTGTCGTAACCAGATCTGCACTACATATTCAATCAATATTTTGTATTATTTTGCTTTTAATTTGATTGTAAAATTGAACTTTCGCTGCATTATTACAACGAGTTATCTATTTATATTTTATCTACTTTAGATATATAATAGATGCTTGAAATAAAAGTACACTCTTCCTATTCTGGGACATAAAACCACATATCTGCAAGCTGCGTAAATATAACATTGCAATTAAATTGCTATGGAGTTATAAAATTGAGAACGAATGCACTCCCGGCGCGGCGTCGGTCGGGGGCATTTACAATCTGCTTGGTAATTACAAATTTAACGTTTTAAATGTTGTTTTTGTGTATGTCTTATATTGTACTGGATTTGTTGAACAACCTTCACTTAGAGTCGCGTAGGTTTCTTAACATATCTGTCGCTTTATCCTTCATATTCAACCTTCTGAAACTTTTAAATGTCATCAATATCAATTGATACCATACCATTTAGGTGTGGAAATTCCGAATGCAATTTTATATAAATAATAATGTTAAGTTCAATTCTAGAAACGTATGATTTTATTACTAAAGATATATTATTAACGAGTTAACACCTATTATATCTGATGGTTTAACAATCGAAAGCTATTGTTAACCTACTAAGAAAACTAATCAAGTGCAGGTCCAAGCATTGTATTGTGAATTATATTTTTAATATATTAAGCTCCACATGATTGAAGCATATGCTGCATGGATAATTAACAACGTGACTAGCAATTAATTTGTTTCTAATATATTATATTGACGTGCTAATATTGTATGTGCACAATGACCGAATATGCAGCTAAATGTATCGCCAAACACCATTAGCGATGTGGCCTAGAAAGATTTAATCATTAGCCTTAAATTTAATGTGAAACATGTAAGATTGGTGAACAATGCTGCCACTTGGGAATGTTGTAGTTACAGATTCAACTTTTTCATTCTAACGGCTGTACTAAACAGAAATGTGCAGTGCAATTGTTAGTATTCTTTGCTTTCGAGTACTCAAACTTTTTATTCTGGCCGTTTCTTAAGATTTGTATCAGTAGTACAATGAGATGGTCAAATTCAATGGGCAAATATGTGGAACAATGGCATCTATTTTACATCTAAATAGCGGGTATCATAATCTTTTTTAAAATGATTAATAGTTTTTCTTTTCTACAATTGCAACACTTTCCATAAGTTTCTTATGCTGCATATATTATATTATCGTTTTCACTTTTTAATAATTACAAAATATTCATATTTTCACTTAGAAAACGTTTTATTTATTTTAATACGTTTACAGGATGTATAGGCATGTTATTAGTATCGCTTATGAAGACCATACTAATTGCAAAAAGTGGAGAATAGTGACCTCTTTTAATACTAATAATTAATAATAAGAATTGTAAATAATAATTTGAAAATTGATAACTAAATATATCTATTAAAATTATATTAAAAAAACAACTTCATTTACACGCTTGCTTTATTTAACGTCGCTAATTTTCTGTCCTCTATTGAGACTAATCACCGACTCAAACGGTTAACCACTTCTGGGCATTTTCCGCTAATTCAGAAATTTCAACCTGGGTTATTGGGTTCCTTAACTTGCATGCAACAGACAATACACGAGACCTATCTTTCCATCTGTCAAAAGATGTGCTCAGTATGACTTTGCCTCACTAATTTTGTACTGATGTAGATTGAAAGTCAGATATAGACGTTTTCAAAACTTTGATCTGGATTTGATATCATTCTTTCAGTAGTAAGATTTGTCTTACACTCTTACTAGTAATCCCTTATAAAGCACATACTATGAAAACTTAAGAAATAATGTGTCAATGTATCTTTTGACTATTTTTTTAAAACGGCATATAATTTTGAGGACCCAAGCCAATCTTTAGAAAACATAATTTGTGCTTTCCACTTCTTGTATTTTTGTCGTTGAGACTGACATTTGTGACATTTAAAAGAAATTATTGATAGTATACGCACCACTCATTATATTTCACATGAGAACACAATTTCGATAAATACTAACAAAAAAAATTATGTGTTGTTGTTTGTTATTAATAAATGAAAATACAATGTACGTGTTGTATTTTCACTGTGGTGCGCCGATCCGATTACTATTTTTTGCTACGACTTATATGTCACATGTTATATTTTTTTAATAGTTATTATTATCAATATTGTTAATATGTGTGTCTATGTATATTCTTTTCTTAAATATAATTCGTAGTTTGCTTGAGTCGATAATTTTTTTGAAATGCCAGCTCAGACCCCCAATTTTTATAAAATACAACTTGTGCTTTTCACACACCACTTCTAATTTTAACTTTATGTAATAATTTAAAATTGAAAATAAAAATAATTTGCAATAGTTGTAACAATTTTATTGCGGATGAGCAACATATCCAGATGAGGCAAGGCACAAAGATAAACAACGCAAACCTTTACATTCTATTGTATCTTGTTTGCCACAATAGTTGCACTTATATGTTTCTATTTACTGCTAGAAAATGGGATAATGATATTCAACCTCTTCATGTTGCATAATATTTATGCATCTAGTGTTTCTTGGCATCACTCCAGCCATTTTGCTATTGTAGCATCACTTTCTTTTACAGACACAGGTCATCTTGCTGTTCTTGTTTATATTTTATAGGCAGTCCCTTAAAGATTAGTATCTACCTCTTTGCAAACCAAGTTCCACGAATTGCTTTTTGCTTTACTTGATGTTGTTTTAGCATTTCTCATGCTATTCTTGAATGTTATTTATGCTTGTTTTTGTTAGGTTGGTTGTGTTAATTGCTCGTGTTGTTTCTCTTTCTGATATTTCTTTGTTTGATCAGTAGGTATACTTCTTGTCTGCTATAGGCGTATCTTTTTAATATATATTACAAGCATCTTCTTCTATTGCTGTTGGTGACATTATTATATACTCACTCTATTTGGTAGGTAGTTTTGTTACATTATGTATGTTATTGGGGTAGCTTCGGTTTTCTGCATTATCACTAGGTATCGACAGCTACTCACAGTACTTTCAATGAACGACTTATTTCTAAGATAAATTATTACCATTTTTTAGAATAGTGTAATCATTTTTTGTCTTATATTGGTAATCTTGACCTATATATTTTGAAGTTAAAGTCACCGCCGATCACATTTTTTGTAAGATGGTTAGCTTGAAGAGAAATTTTTGT
>JARJEC010143821.1:0-15465 GCA_030264575.1 Tachinus sp. AB-2021 | reverse complement strand
CATCAAGTGAAATCCCCACCATTGTAAGCCAACTTTCATACTAATTATTGAAAATTGAAATTATTACAGTTTTTATTAAAATATAAAAACTTTAAATTTATATAATAATTAACGGACTGATTTCCCGTTAATATCTTTATATCCCCCCGATGGCGCTGCTAAATATGAGCTTTCTAGCAAGCTACTCCGTTTTCAGCAGGAGGGGGAGTATAATTTTCACTTTGTCGGACTTGTTATTTTGCAACAACTTCGGATTTTAAGGGACCGTTTTAACGACTAAAAAAAAGTCAAGGACTCTATCCACACTGTATCCAACCATTTATATAAAATTCTAAAATTAATTAACAAAATAAATAAATTATTTGTTGTAATAAACTCATTTCTTATTAAATATAATATTTATACTTTAATATATTTTTATAAAAAAATTAATTTTATTTATCAGAATTATGAAGAAATTTATTAAAACTTCTTGAACAAATATCGGAATTTTATGTTTGAGATAATTACCGTTCATCAATATTTTATTTTATTCTCAGAATTCAAATCTAATCAAATCTTATACTACCATGTTTGAAAGATATCAGACCAAAAGTTATAATTCAATAAAATAATCTAGAATGTCACATTCTTAAATCAACAATAGCAGATAATAGTTTGAAAAAAAACTTCATTGTCAAATCTGTTTTATTTATTCCAATATATGGTTATGTGCCTAGTGTTACAACTTATAACTATTTTACGTTTCATTGAATTCTTTATGGATTTGCCAGAGCAATTCCAGCTTGAATAATAATATCCTAGCTATCTACTATACTTCAATATTTTATATTATTGTTTGAATTTTTTTAGGTATATTTACCAGATCAAGTTTATGGATCAATTACAAAAATATAATGCCCGCTATTGATGATGATGCTAGTGTATTGTTCTGCGCTATATCTTCGGTAAGAAATAAATATTACAATGTTTAATTAAGTAACGGCTAATATGTAAAAATAAGAGTATTGTGTTTCAACACAATCAATTTTGAACTAAAAGTCTAAATGTTTGTTGTTCCAACATAACACTGATTTTTTGCAAACTAGTTTATAACCAGTCAAATCAATCTTTGCTTATGAGCAAGCACAAAAGCTTTGGAATTTGCACTGTCGACTTTAAATTAAGGTTTAATCATTTTTATGTTAAGGTATGGTCTATCTACTGTGTTTAATCGCTGCGACTAAATGCATATTAACGAACCAATCGCAAGTTTGCGTTCTATTGACAGTGACAAGTTGCAACTAATAGCTAGCTTGGTTTGTTTAATCGCATGTGTTTAGTCGCAGCGTTTAATGGACCATACCTTTAGAAGTATGTTCATATTTTTAATACGTTTTTATTCGGAGCAAGATTTGCACTAGTTATGAATTCGTTTGATTTCTGTGGACAATATCAAAAAAAATTGGTACCGATTCATAATCTAGCTATCCAGAACTAGTCCCTAAAATGCGTATTGGAACAAACTTTTTATATGCTCGCTGAAGTAAAGATATTTTATGTACTACTTAAATCGATAAAATTGCTAATTCAATTTAACAGTATTAAAAATAACATGGAATTAATAAACCTTTATTTAGGGTTCTATTATGTAACTATTCCGTTAAAATTTAGAGGCCTTTAAAATTTTAACGGCCTTTAAAAAAATGTTCCTATTCGCTAACTCCAAAATCCGTTAAAATTGAAGTGGTTCCTTTAAAATAATCCGTTTAATAATAATTTTTTAAGGGGGTGTTAAAACTTGCCTTTAAATTTTAACGCCATTTTAAACGTCGGATATTGAGATTAGAAATTAATTTAATTTTTTGTTTCTTGTTCTTAAAAGGTATTTTTGCTATAATAAAATATTATATAATGCAAAAAAACTTCAATGATATTGGTAAAATATTCATCGAGGAACGAAGCTCGAACTTGGTTCTTTTCTTAGCTCTGCGTGCGGCTTTAAGCATAAGTAACGGGCATTATTATTAAGTACCGGTAAAAATAGCGGAATGTTTTAAAATCAATGATAAACGAATATTGTTATCACTCGCTAATAAAATTTTAGAGGAATTTTGTAAACAAATAAGGTACAGATTGAATATTAATTATTTTGTAGAAATAATAAGATAAATTAAAAAATTCTTCTTTGTTATATTTTCTAATTACGCATGTGCACATATGTGACCATTTATGAAAAGATTTTATATTTATTTTATTTATATAATTTTTCATAAATTTTGTAAACTAATATAAATTTATAACGCATTATATTTTGTATAATGAAAATTTTAATTTAGGATTGATTAATCAATCTTACCAACGCACTAAGTCATGATGAAAATAATAAAATAGGATTTGATATGAGATAAGAAGTGGAATGAATACACATTGCTGAGTTTTTTATTTAAGATACATCATTATTATATATTTATATTATAAATTTTTAAAAGCGCGGTAAAAGTTATCACTGCATATCATATATTAAGGTAAATATTTTTGTTTGTTTTCTTCAATTACACGTTTTGGCACATTTATACATTGTTGCCAAACATATCTTCGGTATTTTTAACGGGCCCCTTTAAAATAGTTTATTTTTAGCGAACCCTTTAAATTTGTTATTATAGTAAATACCAAAGTCAGCAGAAAAATTTAAAGGCCGGTTAATATATTATTTTTAGAGGGGTTTTAAATTTTAACGGACAGTTACAGAATAGACGTCTAACAATATATATTTTTGAAATAAAACTTTTATAGCAATATTGACTCCAAAAAAATGAACCGATTTTCAAGTGAAACACTTGAGGATACTGGCAGTTAGCAAATGCAAGTGAGTTAAATTGGGTACGGCACATCCCTCTTATGCGTGGTTGTTTAAAGTAATGGATAAATTTGTGACAAAAAATACCAATTTTATACAGTGTTGTTCAAAATAATGAATATAATTAAATGTTTGATGGATTTTTGCCATTGTGGGCCAATATATTGTTTTTACTTTTTATATAATATAGAAATTCAGTATGCCGAATGCTCAATTTTTGAAGTTTCACTTCAATATCGTGCTTATAAAGGTGAGGCTCACAATATTTTTAGTATAATCTATGTTTTAGTATAAATCGACCTTTTTTCATTTTTACATAGTTTTTAAAATATGACATTCAATCGTCTACTATTTAGTATTGATGCCTAGATTTCTCCATTAAAGAATTCAGTATTTTCAGAATAAAACTACCGTCTGCATGTGCAAAACATAACTTGTATTACCAATAAAATATTTAGATTTAAAAAAACCCACATCCAAATAATGACATATAACCCAGCCAGCAAAGACACGTTATATTCACGTCATTTTTTTGTCATAATTTACGTCATTATGACCTAAAACATAAACGTAAATATGACGACAAAAAGACGAATATATGTCCAAAAACGTCATTTAAAAACGTGAAATTGACGTAACTTAATAACGTGAAACAGACGTCTGTTATTGATGTAAAATAGACGAGATGCTATTTTTTTTCAATAAACTTTTATCAATACTGGAAAGGGTAGTGGGCTAGCAATAGGATAATCATTTATTTTAACGTACGTTTAGAAGTACTTCTGCCTTATTTTTCAACGCTGGCGGACAGAACAACTTATAAACGTACATAAATGCAATTTTTAAATAACAAACAACCGATTATCCTATTGTCGCCCACTACCCATTCCAATATCTAGAAGAACATCTAATACTTTTATTAATACGTTTAACTAATAAACTGTTTATAATTAATGGTGATTCATTAGATACCGTATATTGACTTATTTTGCTGCTACATAATGATAAAATTTCAGGCCGACACCTTTTTAATTTAAGCAATTTCATTTAAGACTTTCACTGACTATCCAAAGTTATTTCATCTTATCTTTTCGGCTAACTACGATAACAATAGCAAAATTGCTATTATCACCATCCTCAAACTCAATGCCATATTTAATTAGTGAGGTTAGATTTGTAAAACGCGTGAATTGTTATTGTATGCATAAGATAGTAACTTCAGAGGCTAATAGAGGGCACGTTACGTCTCCTAGTTCAACAAGAAACGTACGTCAACATGACGTCTTAAAAAAGACACAAAAAGTACGTCATTGACTTCGAAAATGGGATGTCATTTGTTCGATTAAAATGGCGTCCGTTAGACGTCATCTATTGATCATGTGACGTTATATTTAAAAATATCACCAAAAAATAACGTGAATTAAACGTGACTCTACTGGCTGGTAATTGACTACGTCAAAGAGAATAATCCGATGTTCACCCTTATGGCGGTAAAAGAATATGCAAATTTTTGGCATAGTGACGGGCTACTGGTATCCAACTAACTTCAGATAGCTAAACGCAGAGGAAATCAAAAAAAGGGTTCTTGACAACTAGATATAAAAATCTTAAGATCCCGGATATAGAGAAAAAGTAAACACAATATGTGAAGAAGCGCATCTGGTAATTTCTCAAAGAAACTGTACAATAGAGACAAAGAGTACTTAGGGCTTAAAACAAGGGAAAATCAGAACTAATGCAAGTACAAGAAACCTACAGATTAGGACTGAGAAAAACAAAATATTAAACATCTCGAAAGTTTAAAGATGGAACATTACTCTCTATTAAATGCAGACAACTCAACGGTCATGAAATACAATGAGGAGAACTACACGATCCTCCAAAGCTAAAAGAAGTGGAAATCTCAACTAAAAAATAGCAAAGCAACTGCAAGTGGTGAACTGCTTTTAAAGATCTACAAAGAAAGTTGAAAGCTTCTACAGTAGAAGATATGAAACATTGTCAACGAAATGTGCCAACGGAATGAGTAGCCAAAGAATTCAGAACATACACAATATGTGGGCAATCGCAGTGCTTTCGAATGCAACTCTCTCTATATGTTTCAGGCAAGATCCTAGCTAGAGTACTCTTAAATTGCCTGCAGCCAATGGAAGACTAAATCCTTCCTGAGGCTCAGTGCGGTTTCAGAGGAAGCAGGCACATGTGACTCAATTTTTACAAAACGTTTTATCAAATCTCCCGAAAAACTTTATGGATAGTCTTAAGGAAAACTATAGTTCTTAAGAAAATTTATAAGTATGATGAAACAACTTCACATAGACCGCAGTCGAGCATTTGTGATTTCAGCCAGTGTTGCCGTCAGTCAAGCCCTTACGAAAATATTCGATGCAATACACATAAAATACCGATACAATGGAGAACCGGTTAACATATCGAGACCAAGAACTTCTACAAATACCCAACTTACCAGAATCATCGAAATACTATTATAATGAGACCAACTAACAAAAAAAGTTAGCACGTAAACGTGACGCGTTGCGAACGTGCACAGAGGAGTAATATTTTGTCTGTTGAGCGAGATGAGCTTATGCGGTTTAAAATTTCAATAGCAGCCGACTGGTTTGCAAGTGATTCTTCTATTGCTTCGCGCTTCCATTGGCATCAGTATTTCCTAATAACGTTCGTAGTAGACTCAATACCAGTCCTACAAAATAATATCACAAAGCTTATATATATATATATATATATATATATATATATATATATATATATATATAAACTCATGTGAATCTTTTGTTATTAAAAATCAATTACAGTAAAACAGAAGACGTGCTGTAAATGCCACTTGACAAGTCTTGCACAATCCTATAAATGTACAAATAAGTGGTACTCAGTTTAAAAGAATCAACAGCCTCAAATATCAATATACAAATGACCAAGAAACAGACACACGCACCTGTTGAAGACTGTAACATAAAATATTTAAGACGCAGAACTAAAGTAAAAGTCAACCAGGCTATCTTAATACCGTAACTACTATTTAATGTTTAAGGCAGGAGTACATCAGGAAGTCCAAAGTTGTCCACTTTGTAAACTTGACTTGTCTTCTATAATATATGTACAGGATGGGAATATTTCGACGTTATTAGACTATCACGGAAAAATTCTATAAGAATTCTGAACAGCAGCTAGAGCTAATTTGCGAGATAAATTTATTAGTAGTTAAAAATAATAATATTCGTGTTCCCATTGGTTGCCTCGTCTTTAGAATTAATTTATAATAAAACAAAAATTGTAGGTACAAATGTAGAATTAAAATTTTGAGTAATCTCCGTTTTCTTAATGCTTTTTCAAAATGTAGTAAAGTTTATTAAAAACTAATCAATTGTTGGTTCTACTGGACACTCAATATACTTATATTTATATTATTAATTAGTGTTACACTTACAATTAATTTTTTTTTAAGTCACACATATATATATATATATATATGACTTTAAAAAAATGACCTTTTTGCTATAACCCCTTGAATTTATAACTTGGCTCTTGACACATAAATAAAATATAATGCTAATAAAATTTGGATATCATTTCTTATAAATGAGATAAAATGCATCTCCCTCATTTTAGATTCTAATAACCACATGAGCAATCTTTTACAATTATAGGCATGGACACAATATTTCTATACAGCAACATGGATTTGGACATTATGTTATGCAATAGACATGAGATTTATATTGAGTGAAAAAGATGCCTGTACTAAATATTATCATATTGCAGCTTGGATAATTCCAGCAATATTAACAAGTCTAGGATTATCCTTACTCTACATTCCTGATGCAAAGTTGTACAATTATTTTTTTTTTAATATCAAATAAACAAATCAGAATTTTAGTTGTCATACAGCAAAATCTGTCTACACAGCTGTACTAAGAATATTACCAAATTACTTTGCAACATATATACCCATTGCGACAGTAATGATTGCCAATCCGTACTTATACCGTTCATCTTCTAAAGATATGGAACGAATTATCACTTCATGCTATGGGCAATTAACAAGCAGAGAAAGGGATATCATTGATGCAATTAAAATAAAGTTTTCAGTAATAAATATAGTATTTTATATATGTTGGATGCCCAATTTAATCAATGGTATATTATTGTGGACATTATGGTTTCATTTGCCAGTACGATTTATTATTACTTTATGGTACATTATGGTAAGTTAAATAAAGATCTTATTGAAATATATCATTGCATTAAATTTTAGGCATTTACCAACCCCCTTCAAGCATTGTTTAATTGTTTAGTGTATAGAAGATGGAACATGGGATCCGAAAAGGTGGTTGTCCCATGGAAATTAAATAAAAAAGTTATAGGTACAGAATCATCCAGCGAATTAGAAGCATCTATATCAACTGTGGAAGAAAACTATCCACTTTTACATAATACGCCAAGAACTAGTATTAATGGATACAACAAATATTGTTAATAATTTATAACAAGTCATTATTTTCAGCACACCTGAATGGTATTACTTCACAAAATGGAATTCTGTATCTACATATTAGATAGAATATATCAATATATATAAATCAAGATTTGTATATCTGCTGAATTGTGATTTGACTTTTTTATGGAATTGGATAACAAAATTTTAATAAAAATATATAAAGAAAAATATATTATATAAATATTACTTTTTATTATCAACAATATTTAAAAATCTTTTTATTTTTATAAGCTTAGTTAAGTCTGCATTAAAAATCGTATTAATCATAATAGATTATTTGTTTTTTTTACATATCTTACACATTTATTACAAATATATTTTTTAAATGTACACTCTAACACAGAAAAAACTAAAACAAAATAACGTGACATTTTAAACAATAAAAATATAGTATGTATTACCCAAATATTAGAGATTTTGTTCTCAAATAAATTATTTACAGATTTTGATCTAAATATCACGATTTTGGATCACTTAATGTTATGCTGGTGATATCTTTAACAATCATTTCAGCCACCTGCCAAGCTAATTCTTCTTTATTCTTATCCTCTTGATCTAAATTGACCAACTTTTTCACAACACTTTTAATCTTGGATTCACTCTTTTTATCTGGTTTTGGTTCAAAGTCGGTAACAAACTTGCCTAACTCTGTAATACGTCCAAATGATAGCCGATGATATTTTTTGCGTTTCCAAAGAGAATCAGGATCATATAATTCCGACGTATCTATGTTCATATCAGCCCCTTTATCCTTTTTTTTCTTATTTGGATTTTCCATGGCCAAAAAAGTGTGAGTTGAAAAACTCTTTTCGCTGCTGCATTCAGAGGATAAATATTTATTGCGTTCGTATAAACAATATCCGCTGCTTTGCACGGTATTTATTAGCTCTGATAAATACTTATAAAATAACTGAGATGCCAAAAAAGGTTTCAAATAGTGTCGTTCCAATATGTGCTCGATGATTTTCATGGGCAAATGGAAACAGTCATGCATCAATCCATTTTCACCGCATATGTTTTGTTCAACAGCAAATCTAATCTTATCACCAAAACCTAATGGGCATAATGCCTGCAGAGAAAAATATTTATCATACAAAATAACAGCATCGTTTTGAGCTTCAACTGGATCAAAAAATTCCTTCTGACTATGAAGTTGTTGATGGAAATTACTTGCCGCTAACCAAAATTCTAACAAGCTACGATTATTCTCTTGTTCCAAAAATTCCATAAAATAGAAGAGAGCAGTTTCGTTGTACAATATATCTTCCAACACAACATTTCCACTTGTTAACACATCAATTTGATGCTTGCAAAAGTAATCACTACTCAAAAATGCTTCAAAATAATCTCCGTCTAATATGTTGAACACAAAGTCCTGCACCTTTTTAAAACAGTCCAGCGGTAATACTTTATTGACATCACAAATGTTAACTATAATATCTTTTCGAATATCTTCTGTGCAATTTATATTCTCCGATGCCTCCAATGCAATGTATTTCTTAAAAATTTTCAGGGCGTCCTCTATAAACTCCTTATTGATTTGTTCCGTATCATTAAATTTAGGACTAGTCTCACAATCTCTATCACAAGAATTACCTATATCTAACTTTTGTTTGTCCGTTTTAATTTCACATGGTAGATCGTACAAACTAGAAGTGTCGGCTGTGTAGGAGTCACAGTCTGTGCTAACAGAGAGACTGTCGTGTTCCAACTTTGCAGTTCGTACATCATTTGTCCGAACCTCATCATGCTGGTGAAGAGATATATGAAAATTTTCAATGTCCAGCCAGCATCTTATGTAAGGTAAAGCATTTCTAGATTCAAGAAATTGAACTAAATATGCTAAAGCGGACTTGTCCATCAACACCTCATTCAACGATTTCGATAGACAAGATCGCTCTTTCATCGACTCCAATTCACCTGAAAAATTTAAAGCAGATGTTTTAACTTGTATATTATAAGTTTATATTTTTGTTTGATATCCTAAAATTGATATTCCAAGCTTTATACGAAAAATGTAAACCTTTCATAACAAACAAAAAAAAAATTTCTAGATACGAGTTAACTCCACCATTTTTAATATATAGTAAATAAATGTATTTATTTAATTTATTATTTAAATAGTTATTTTCTGCTGCCAACAACGAAAATAAACCCTAAGTCCATAGTAACTTGCATGGTAAGTTGTGAATAAGGTTTGTTTATCAAATTTACATTGACAACGGAACGTAAGTAATTTACTTACGTTCCTAGAAATATAATGAAATGTCATAATAAATGTTGATATGGTTGGTGAGTTGTGTAGACAAGTCAGTCACCTTCTGGAGCCAGTATAACAAGTTACCTTGCATGTGTTTTTGTATATATTAGTTGTTTCTTACTTGTAAATATGTCAATAACTATATTATATCAAAATAATAAAAATTGTATAAGCTTCAATACATGCCAAAAATAGTACAAACTTTGCTTTGGAAACGTCAGTTTTAGTGTCACTTCAAATTATTGATATTAGATTAGTTTTGGCATAGTTTTGGTAGTGGAAAAAAAAGTAATAAGCTACTCGGAACGTACTACGTACATAAACATCCTCGGATGATTATAATCTTCCTGGAATGTGATAACGTACATACGTTCCTTGTAGCCTAAATATTGTATTTCTGTTAACTGATTTTATAATTGTTTCAACACATAACTGAATTATAATCAAATTGACATTGGTGAATGTTGGGTTATGTCTAGAATGCTAGTTGTATTTATTTATGTCACGAAATGTCATGTTATATACTTTACAATTACACACAACAACAACAACAATCACACAACAAAATTGCTAATAACTACGGCTGTACTGTAAGGATGTGCAAAAGCTAGATATATGAAGACACACCGTATAATACTAATGAAAGGTTTTACCCATTAAATGTGTATAAAATATTTACATTTCATTTCTGATTTTCCAAAAAATCTTTAAAGGATTTTCTAAAAAATTCATAAAATCAAACTTTTTTATGATAGATTTTTGAAAAATGTCATTCAAAAATTTGGTATTCATTTCGAACTCAAATATTTTAAGGAGGGAAAATTTATAATCATTCAGCGACTTTTCGCCAGGAAGCACATAACTCAAATAGATACAATGTTCTAACATATAGAAAAGTAACGCTTGAACAGAAAGCCGCACAATGGCTTGGCAACATTGTCAGTTTGAATCAGTAATAATTATCCTACAAAAGTAATGTTTCAAAATAAACCTTCAATCGAATATTATGCATTGTGCATGAATTTATGCATTTTTGACAAGTAAAATTAATATTTGTTAAATTAAAGATGCTTTGTTCTCAATATCGCAATGTCTCAAAACCATTGTAATTTTTATTAAATTATGTATTTGCTTAATCTTTACAGGCACAAGTACAGAGTGGCCAAATTTTAACATTACTATGGACTTACTTTATAAATTTAAAATGGCAGAAGAATTTTGATAAGACTGTTTAGAAGTTAATTTTTTTAAAAAATCGATTTCTACTATGCGTTTATACTTTTCACACATGATGCACATATTATTATTTCGTTGAGCACGTTATACAGATACAAAATTTAACATTAAAAATAGATCCTGATTGTGTTGTATAAATTTGATGTTGACAAATATTATTACACTTGTCACTTTTGTTGTGTCTGTAAATACATTCATTAAAATGGATAGAAGTGACAAATTATTATCATTAATAATTCCCGTACAGTCGAGGAAAGGCATTCCCATACTATTATTTCATCGTTGTCTAGCAACCAATTGGTGTTCTAGAATTGTCAATTTTGGGTTATACCATTTTTTTTTAAATTTTATTAGCATTTACTTGTTAATTTGTATAGATTTTAGTTAAATTACTTTTTTTTACTTATAAATAATGTAATTATCAGTTCTTGTTAACAGCAAACCCAGTAAACTATATATCGTTAAAATGAGGATAAAACTCTACATCTTATATAGCATTTATATTTTCCATAGTTAATCAAATAACTCAAAAATGTAGTCGAAAAAAAAATTATGACTACAACACTGAATTCTATGTAAGAAAGTGCTCGTATGATATGTTAGTTCTGTTTCAATAACATAAGAAATAAACGAAATAGGAACCATAATAGATATCGTATAATTTTGAAAAATCACGTTTTCCTTGGACAAATATCTTTGAACTACTAATAAACTCATCTCGCAAAGTTAGTTTTGTAACTTGGTTCCACTACCTGTACCACCAGCGTGCGGCACAATCAGTGGCCGTCCTGAAGGGGTTAGTAACATCTGAAATATGCAGGGTGTGTATTAATTGGCAGACAAACTTCGGGGAACGTTGTAGATTGTGTCAAAAGAAAACGAAAATCTCATTTCCAGAATACTGGAAAACTCTTTGTTTGGCCTCATGTGTTCCTGAAAGTTTCATTAAGCTTGGCAACGTAGCAAAATTTCTATTAAAATTATAACCTAGGCATCTTAATACACACATCAAATATTATTTTTTCACTATACTTCACTACAAATGTTCAAATAGGCCACCATTTGCTTCTAAACACTTTGCGGTACATATAAGTTTCAAATTCATCAACAGTGTAATTTGTTGAACGGCTGCATTAAAGAACTACAGCATGTAAGTCAAACTAACGAATAAAATTTGACGTGTTTATTATTATTCAATAGTTATTTGTTAATCAAAGCCAGAAAGTGCAAGTTTGCTGGATGAGTCTAAGAGATGCAAAAAGAGCGAGCGTAGTGAGTAAGGTGAGCATCAGGTGAAGACAGCTAAGAGTATTTCGACCGTGAAGAACACAACATTTTTTAGACGGTTGCAGTTTAATGTTTAATTGATTTATGTGATATGTAGTTACAGTGTAACTTGTTATCCAAGCGATTTAGAATTAAAAATAAATTTAATATTAAATATAACTTTAGATATCAGATATAGACGTGATGTATTTATGCAAACAATTGAAATATAAATTTGAGGATTTACGTATGCGTGAGTGAACGGACGCTTGTGTCGGATTTAGCTGCGTTCGTTTATCCTGCACCAAACACATTTTATACACCAAATGAACTTTAGCCGCTTGAAAATGGACAATATTTATTTAACACCATTTACACCAAAACACGTTTATTTATTATGGTGTAGTGTACACATACACCGACGCCACATGACCATAACACTGTTCCTGACTGAATCATTTTCCAAACGTAGCTTTAAGTTAATAGTTGCTCCAGCTGCTAGCTATCATAACGTATGCGTATTACTACAGAATTTCTGGATTTAGCCACCGAAGTTCAATATTATGTATTTTCAATGCCAAATCTTAAAGTCACAGCCAATGCTAAATTTCCATAAATGACAACTCTAGTATTTAACTCGCTAATGTTAAATCTAAATTTATTACTAATACTAAATCGGTTCCATAAATTTGCCATAAATTTAAAATAATTAATTAAAATAATATTTATACTGTCTAATTACTGATTACTAAAACTTTCTACCTCGTGAAACCAAACTTGAGACTTGAGAAAGTCAGCATTTTAGTTTTGTTTCAATCTACAAACTTTCCGGACACCCACATATATCCACTAATTAATTCCCATCCTGTATAACGTTACACTTTTGATTTCTTCAACACTAACTTATTGAAGGGTGCACTGATAATAATAAACATTCTTTACTGGTTATGTAATATCGATGGAAAATGTAATAACAATCTGATTTATGCCACTTCATAAAAAAGTTTTTAATGAAAAATCAATTGTTTGTTCCTTTTATTGTTTTGAAAAAAAAATTATTCCTCTATAACTGTTTCCATATATTTAATTAATTTTGTACTTCTATTAATAACAAAACAATCTCATTACAGTCGTTTGCTTATCATGGAACAGCATGTATGCAATACTTACATTATGTACCGTTACAAGATTCGATAAAGCACGTCGGCAAATTGAATAGAATTAAAACTATTTATGAATTTTTTTATCAGTTACTCTGTACCGAAATTTAATGTAATAACGGATTCAACCACAATTCATGTAATGAGTATGCATAATATTTAGCTTAGAAAGTAATTTCGTGGAACACGACCAGTTGAATAATTTAATAATTATAAAGAGGGTAGTGTACTAAAATACAATTATCATTTCAATATATGTTTCAATTTGTATAAAAATAAGACAATTTCAACAACACATAAAACTAGTGAGTATGTACCTATATCAAATAATCCTTCATCATCGATGGAGGATAGTGGTCCCAACTGATAACGTTGATTTGAAGTATCGTTCAAATTGCTTTTCGTTGAATCATACCTATTTTGATCGTTCGCACCTGAAATATTAGGATATCCTATTGAAGGGGATGAATTCGAACGTCTATGCTGTTTTTGACCTAGAAATTATTAATAATGTAATAAAAAGACACTATTGAAAATAAAAAATCATTAAACTTACCTGATTTTTTGAAAAAATTTAACATTTTTCATGTTAGTCAGATGTGTTTGAGTTTTATACTTTTAAAATTGTGTACCATGCAAAAGATGATTTAACAGCAAACAGTTTCCAACGGAAAACAATAAATTGCCCCATCTATATACATATTTGTTGCTTTGACATTTGTTGTGTGCAATTACGGAGAATTGGTTGAAGTTGCTGAGCATTCGCCGCGACTGATTTTCGTTAGTTCGTTAATTATATGTCAGATGGCATATTGCATTGTTTCTACATTGCTGGGAATAACATTTAAAGAAAATGAATCACTTCTAAATAACTTGTAATTATTTCAATATTCAACAGCTCACAAACTTACATGACTATGGTCATTCTAATGTTATCAAGAATAACTGGGATTGGTTAATAGGCAACCAAGTATATACTTATGGTAGAACACAGACATAAACAATAACAAAATAAACTAGATAGAATTTTTCATAGCTAATCAAAAAACATTACTACGCAATATGTTTGTAGGAAAATATTTGGTCCGTTTATATTGCAATCTTGGTTAAATTTAAAAGCTTTTCCTGATGAGCTTTTAAATTTAACCAAGATTGCAATATAAACGGACTAAATATTTTCCTACAAACATATTGCGTAGTAAAATTCATACAACATTGTTTTTAAAATTATAATTAAAAATTAAAAAACAAAACTCTCAATTAATTAGTTAATTCATACATTCAACTGTCAAAACATCACTAGTGTGCAATACAACACTGCTGGCAGGGGCGCATCCAGAAAAGCCAAGGAGGCTATTGCCCTCCTTTATAATTAGCTAACATGGTTTTTGTTTTGAAAATTTCCGTAATACATAACAAACTCTTACTGCGGGAGGTAAATTAAAAGATTAAATCCTGGGTGCACCATTGCACCCGTGAAAAACATTATAACATCAATTTATACCCCTGTATGTATTTGTACAATTGTTTACAAATAATACAATCATACTAATTCGCGTATGCTGCAATATCTTAGTGGTATAGAACATACATCGAGCAGTTGCTTGGAATTGCACAAACATCTTTTTTAGATTTCTGATCTTATAAACGAGTCAAGCTCATATAGAAAAAAATTTTAAAAAAAATAATAGATGGCGTTTTTAAGATGCTGAAATGGGAAATGCCTTTTTTTCACAAATTATAAAATTTGACACCCGAGGTCAGCCTTTCTGATGATTTTCTCCCAATAAAAAGGCTGTTTTATTTTGTTATTTATGAAGCTATATAAATAAAATTTATACAAGTGTTATGCTGGCCATACACGGTCAAATAAATCTGACAAGCATGCTTGAACAACTGTTTGATCAAATTTATTTAAACGTGTGTGATTTTATTTGATCAAACTCATCACATACACGCTCAAATAAATTTTATCAAACGGTTGTTCAAGCATGCTTGTCAGATTTATTTGACCGTGTATGGCCCGCATATAGTGTCACTTCCGATTATTCAGGAAACAACGCCATTTTGAAAATTTTAAATAAAACTATATACTTTTCTTTTATTATTTTCAATAAATTTAACAATTCATGTGAGAATGAAAAAAATATGTTAAAAATTTGGTTGGATGAAATGAAGAAAATAT
>JARJEC010143797.1:0-28152 GCA_030264575.1 Tachinus sp. AB-2021 | reverse complement strand
TCATAGAAGAGACAAAACTGCTAAATGTGTAAGATGTCAGAGGTGCACAATAGGACCATCACGGTCCTGATGGTCTTATTGTGTAGGGACGCTTGACGAATCACCTCAGGAGGAAAAAAAATATGTCAATGTTTTTAGGTTTCACTTATTTACTATTTTAACCTCACAGTCTGATCTGACAAATAATAGCGAGCATGAAAATTTTTACGATATCAGGGTTACCAATTATACACTTTTACGGTTTCTCCATCATTTAAAATTTTCTAATAAAAAATCTACAATATTATAAGATTGTCGTGAACAAACTATAGTATTCTACTCGCATATAATGACTATTATTATATACTTGTTGAATAGTATATTATTTTCTACGATCAATATATAACGACATTATTATGACAACAAAAATCATTTTGTAAAACTTTACTTTTTAGAAATCAATAATTTGGTAAGTCTTGCTAATTTGTGGTTTGATTTGATGAATTATTATATTTCTATTTATCTAATCTCCAGCAAAATAGCTCATCGTATTGATAATTTAAAGCAATAAATTGTAAATAACATGTATGAAACAATATGAAAACATGACATGAAAAAATATTATTTCTATTTTGATTATTATATTATGTTAGGCCGATTTAATAAAAATGAATGTGTTTATACCAAATTATAAAATTTTACATTTTTGTTCTATAAATTTAGGTTTTATTTATGTTGGATAAGTGTTTAGAGTGCATTCTTTCACTGTTCTTTTATTGAGATAATCTGTTAATAATAAATTTCAGGACGGATAATACAAAAATTTAAAAAAATATTACGTTATTATAGACTAATTTCAAGATTTGATCCAATTAACACTATCAAATTATATAAAAAATCTATTTATTTTAGATAAAAATTATAATACTTGCTGCAAATTACCATATACTATAAACTTTCAGACCTCAATTGACACTTTTTTAATTATTAGCTGGTCCACATGGCTAATGTCTACTTTAATAATTCAAAAAATGTATAAAAATTCATTTGGTTGGTAAATGATTTCAAAATTTCTTTTATCTAAAACAATAATAATTTTAAAATAAGGTACTTTTTATGAACAATAAATGTAAATGTTATTCTTACATTTATGAATTTATTTGTTTATAAATTGTGATAAAATGTCAAATGATAATCAAACTATATAATTACAATATTCACAACAGCCTTCAATTTTAATTACAAATAATTATGTTTGCTATATTATCATCATAAAGCAAAAACGTTGTCACAAATCCAAATCATTTTAATTTATAAATAAGTTCTGAAAACGCAAAACGTCTTTATTGAAATAATCTACTAATAATAAAATTAAGCTTCTTACAATTCAAAAACAAATTTAGATGCAGTCTTACAAATTTCATATGAAGTAACTGTTTATTAATAAACATACTTAAATTCTTACATATTAATTTAATTTTTTGTACTAACTTAAATGTTTGGAAAATTCATAATAAAAAAAACGTAAACATAGACTAATTTTAATATCTTACCTAATTAATACTAACAAATTATAAAAAATGACTATTGATTATAAATTAAATTTAAAATTCTGCAAATTGTCAAATAACATAAAATTGCCCAAAAATCCTATTTTCAATCTTAATTGTTTCTTCTTTTGCTTTATAATAAAAAAACCGTCAATTTAAAATCAATCACAATTATAATAATAAAAGGACACATATTTATTAATGTCATTCTTTTAATTGTCTTTAATACAAACCCTATAAAAATCCTTTATATATCCACGCAATGCATAAAATGCAATTGCCTAAAAATTATTTCTATAGAAAATACCACAGAATTTGCGTTTAAGAAATAAAACGGCATCTTCATATTACGAGTCGTTTTGTGGAAGTGGCCTGCTATAAATAGCAGACACCGAAAATCAGGTACGGTTGCCATATAAGCGGTAGAATGAAAAATATATACGGTTGATGCCAAATAGATGTTAATATGAACGGATGTCACTATGATGTGTACATGAAATGGATAATGTTCAAAATGTATATTTTAAAAAAGATTTTATAAAAATCAATTAGAATTCCTGCTTCTGCCGGTGGTCATTTGACTGGTCAGTGAAAGGAGGCCACAATGACAGTGTGATGATATATATATATATATATATATATATATATATATATATATATTATATATAATTAAAAATTACTTAATTTCTTAATTCTGACTAAATGTAAATTATGGTGATAAGTCTGTGCTATTGAATAATTGAGCATTTAACTAAAATCCCAGAATTAATTACATAATTTTCCCATAAAATGCTCGCACAACTTTTGAATATTTTAACAATTACATAAATCCATATTGAAAAAGAAGTAATTATCAAATAAAAATGTGCATAAATGGGTTTGGTCTTAAAATCACATTAGAAAGAGACAGACCTTCAAGAACCATATCTTAGAAAGTTGCCAGTTTTACTCGTGTACACAATTTCGAAGTAGCTAGGTGTAGAAACACCTGCGATAGACTAGAAAGTCGCGAGACACCGCTTGGTGAAGACATTGCGCGGTAGTAACAAATCTTGCATACAATTCCTCTACACTACACCTTCATTCGTTCAGTTTGTGTCTTGCACGTAACTTCGCCGCACGCAAAAAGAAACAATTAATTCAATGTAGTGCTTAACGATTAGTGCGTATTTTATTTTTTAATACTATATATAAAAAAACTCAATTAACAGGTTACGAAGTGAAATTGATTTTCTCTGTTTCAATTGGTTTAAAATAAAGAAATCTTAATGCAGCAGTTACACATTTTCTTCGATTGTGTAATTCAATTAATATACAAGCAGAAAACTTATTTAAAATTTACGAAGTATTTTAAAATAGGAGTGATTGCTTTACTGCCGTTTTCGATTTACGAAATCAACAAATTCATCGCTGGACAGATCATTGATTATTAAATATTTTACAAATTGCGAAGACTTTTCGAGAAATCGTAATTATTTATTTGAAGTACATTGTCTGTACAATAGTGCTTACTGCTGGTACATACTTATACATAAAATACTTCACGCACGATTTCGACTAATTAACTGGTGAATTAGAAAGATTTTGCAGTGCGCATTGAACAAATCTATCTGAACATATTGTTATTAGTGAAGTGAAAAGTGCTGATTCCATTTTTTGTTATTGGAAAACAAAGTTGCTCCCGTTCTAGCCAAGAAACAGGTAAGAATTTTAATTGGCCGCGCAAGCCAGTGCTTTTGTAATAGGTCTATATAAAACATTTGTTCGGCATGTGCCTGCCTATGTGCTATATATGTAATGAACTATGTAATTCAGGCAGCACGTAACTAGCTGATTATGTAAAGTGATTTATTTTTTTGGTGTACGAAAATAATTATGAGCTTAGATTCACAGTGAACAGTTGAACTTTTGCCTTCTTTATGTAAAATAATAATCTTTATGCCGGTTAATTTTGTGACAATAAGTTATTTCGAGCTTAAAATATTTTCGCCTTCATTTCAAATTTAAATATGTAAGAATGTCACGTATCTGCCGTAGAAAGTGAATCGCTTGTTAGTAAATTATCTTTTAATATACATTTCTTTCGCATTTTAAATGAAAATATAAAATCCATAACAACTTATAAAGATAGAATATAACATAAAACAAAAAAACAATCATGAAAAAATATTCAAGCAAACAGAAATCATGTATATATAATATATATATTATTAATATATTGTTAAAAAATAATAATAAAAAACTATTGCATAATTGCAATTGATTATTAAATTCCTAAATAGTTTAGCAATATTTATAGTTATATTTTTGTGAAATGTGTAATAATTTTATAATGTAATATCAATACGTATGTACTTGTTTATCATACCTATACCAATATTGCATTAGTGAGTGCTTCGAAGTCGTGATGTTGTAATTCCAAATGCTGTAAACTTAGTAGATAAAGCTTTACTTATAAGTTAAATTGTACAATTGTGGGTAATATTACAAAATCGGCAACGGTGCTTAATTTGCACACACAACAATCGCACAATTCCGCTAGCAAGGTGCGAACTGAGGTTAAACGTTAGAGTTATCTGCTTTCTAATCGTTTTTATTACTTGTAATATTGAATTAATTAATAAAATAAATATCTATCCATTCAAAATACAAAATAATCAATTATAATATGTGCATTAAAGTACTTACTCTAATTTTATTATAACATAGTGTACTCAAATCACAGAGAGTATCCGGCCCCTAAAGTTCCGAGACTACATAGGTTATATATATATATATATATATATATATATATATATATATATATATATATATATATATGATAACGACCTAAATTTGTATAAATATTCTAAGAATTTTTTAAATCATCTATAGAACCTGATCTATCAATTTATTATTGTGGAGTTTTTAATTCATTATAAAATATATCAACAAAATTTGGATAAAGGGTTATGAAGGAGCGACAATAAGCTAAGAGGAACGATAAAAGCGTAGAGCAAGAACTAATACATTAGAATAAGATAAACTCTAGATATCATCTAATAGTTCAGCTATTTTCGCCAAACAAGCAACAATATTGTCGCTCCAATATAAACGCACCCATGGATGATAAATTACAAATAAACAAATGATATATAAAGGTTCATTCATATACAGCTTAGTGTAGTTTTAGTGCAGCGTCAGTATTGTAGTTATATTGTGATAAAATGCATACAGAGATTAGTGTGGCTACATTGAAGCATAGTAAAAACACACCCACCGAACACACTGAATTTGTCGTAGCATAACTGCTAAAAGTCATGTCAAATTTAAATAATCAAAGAATAAATTAATTTGATATTATGTACAATACTTCCTTGGATGCACTACTAGTTGTTCTGCCAACTTTCTGTACCCATTTTTAATGAATGAATAACAACATTTTTGTTCAAAAGTGTAATGACAAACTTACCAACAGTAATGTCCTATTTATCCTATCTGATTTACCGTTGCATTGGTTCCTAGTGTAGAAGTTACCTCTACAAAAACGCTTATGTCTGTTCACGTAAGGTAAGCATTCTGCACCACTACCATACAATTACAATGTACTGCACTAATCTGTGTGTGAATGATTTATTCAGTGAATAAATTATTTGAAAATAAAAAACTAATTTGCAAAAGTTAAGAGGTCAAATTTTTTAAAATGAAGTTAAATGATTTTACCAACTCTAAAAATACAAACAACAAAAATAACGTACAAAAATTAAATTTATAATAGTTATTTAGAAGAATGTTAGACATTTTTTACGGGTGTGGAGGGTGGTAGTTAGTGAAGCGTAGCCCAGTAAAAAATAAGCAAATTATCCATGAAGTATTTAAACCAAAGTATATTTCATGTAGAATTTTATTTATCTCCATTAAGGAAACGTTTGTATTTATTAAAATAACTGTAATTTTTAGTCATGACATTTTAAATTAATACAAACATTGAAAAAATTAATGAAATTTAATTTCAAAGTTTAAAAGTGGACAAAAATTGATTAAACAATCCTATTTTTTAAATGAAAACAAAAACAGTGAAAACACGAAAAGAAGCACAAACAATAATAAAAAATTTAAAATAAGCGATGAAATACATTCAAAAAGCAAATAAACGGGTTTTTCTGCAATTTGGACTAGATTTATTAGTAATTTAATACATCGTTATACTTCTAAATATAAATAGCGGACGTTTAGGAAATACAACTCATCCCCTTCTTCAGCGCTGGAAGAACAACCTACTTCAGGGAAAATTACTCGATGTTTTATAATATAATTTACAATGATTTTTTCTAAAAAATATATAATAATAATAAATAAAATATATAATAAATAAGTAAAGTGGTTATTAATTTAGTGAAATGAGGGTCGTCATTAAATTAATAACCGTCTTGTAAATGTCTTCAAATACTAATTAGAATTATAAATTGGTAAGTTGTTTCTTACTCGGTTTGTCTATATACAATTAACTTATTTATTATATATTTTTTAGGAAAAAATATTGTAAATTGTATTAAATATATACTCAGATTTTGACAATTTTGAAAAACGCAAGTTTTTTATTAAATATGATCTCTTGCTATATTTGAAATAAGCTAAATGGAATTTAACATATGTTTAAGTTTTTCCAAAGAATAAAATTTTCAGAGAAATTTATTATAAAAGTTTCCCATATGGTGCACTCTTTTTAGCGGACAAAGTAAATGCAAATTCTGCAAAACATATTTTTTTAATTCTTATAAGTTAATTATTGGATGTCTCTCAATATGAATACTTTGGGACAACTCGGGGCAACTCTATTAGCCACATTATACCACAAATTATAAAGAGTTGCAATTTTTAAATTGAAATAAGTTATGAAAAAATCAATTAAAAAGTTCAGAATATGTTATTATTTGAGTTTTAATGTGCATTACTCAATAAATTCAGATTATGTCTAACAGCCTTATTGCCCCGACGTCTTTGTGTGTTTTTGACCACAAAATTGAATACGTATATGATGATACTAATAAAAGATTGTAAATTCGCCCAGAATTTCTGCTGCGAACCGGAACAAATCTGCATCACTTAAAAAATGACTTATTTTCTTTAAAAAAAAAATAAGCGAATAAATTTTAATTTAAAATTTTGGTATATAATTTATTTTATAGGATTTTAATATTCTTATCTTGTAGCAAATTATTTATTATTACATTTGTAGCGAATTAGGAGCCTCCTTCTTGTCGCATCCTTGTGCAGCGCACACCTTGCACACCTAGTTGCGTTGGGCATGCACAACACTAAAACCTAAAACAAATAATATAGCTGAAACATAAGTTCACTACATTGAAAGAACAAAATGTAAACAATATCTAATCTAATGGCACTGTGCGCTGATGCGACATTCGTTCACGGAAGGAAGATTATTTGTATGAGTATATGTTCTCTAGCTTGTGTAAAAACATGTTGAAGCCTAAAATACGTATTCAGCCAAACCGCCTTCGATATAATTGCTGAAACTAATTACTAACTGATTTTTTTTTAAATAATCATAATCCGTTTTAAGATTTTAATTAAATTGAATCATGCAAAAGTTACATTGGCACAATTGTACATGTATTTTCCTATACAAATCAAGCGCGATAATTCCTCTTAAGTAACAAGGGCATTCAAAATAGATTATAGCGTGAGGAAATGTTTAAAGCTTGACGCAGGGGGCTTTAAAATTTGTGAGCGATTTGTTATTGTTTTTCAAATTATGTAAATTATTGTAAAATATTTAAATTAAATGTGTGTTTTTTTAACATGTTTGGAATTATATTTAACTATTTAATCTAACATCAAAAGTTATTAGCTACGTATTTTACTAATAAAATAGTCTATTGCACAATTGAAATGCCGTAAGTCAAATTTTTTAAATTATTTAAATTCAGTTCTATAAACAAAAAGCAATTGTTTTTTATAAACGTTCATAATATCTGAACACTTTGTACGTTGAACATTTATTTTTACGTAGCTGTATATAAAGTATACTAGAGTGCCAAGCCCTATCTCGGCATGCACATGCCTACAAACACAAGAGGAATGAGGTTTTATTTAATTTTTTTCTAAAATATGATTCTGTGCATCTACTTGTCGGTGTTTTTCTGTTTGCAGTTTAATTTCCTGTTTGTTATTCTGTCTCTTAAGCTTATTCCGTTTGGTGCATGTTTCATTATTCATTGACATATATATCATATATATATATATATATATATATATATATACTGTGCGCTATTTGCCTACTGCTACTGTCTGATTTTCCTTGTCTAGTTTTACTAGATATACTAGGAATAGGGTAACAAACAAGTGACCGTGTACTCGGTCACTTGTTTGATTTAAAATGGGTCTGGATCTGTTTATATGATATGGTTTTAGTCTTTCGTTGTTTTATATTTAGATTTACTGAAAGTGATTGAAGGTATTAAACTTTTGTTTAAATTTATTAAAATAATATTATCGGCAAAGGTTAAGTCCAAGACGTTTACATTTACGAGTACCACTATTTAATTATTTATAGCCTATTTTAATTAAATTTTGTTTCTTTGTCTCAAAAATGATTAAGTTGCAATATTACTACTCAATGTGTTCACACTAACGTAAAGTTTAGACCTATTTATTGTAATCCTGATTAAATCATTTAAATGTTGATTTCTAGCATATGTTCTATTATTATTTATTATATTGTCAACTTACTTGTTAAACGCATGAAATGAAAAATGATAGTTTTTTACAAATTAAGTTCACAGTTTTATAAAAATTATTAATAATAATACATCATGTGCATTGAAAATGATCGAAGAGTTAGCATAGAAATATGCTTGCCTAAAATATGCATGAATATATGTTTAGTAGACTATTTCCTAAAATTTGCTCAATTAAATTTACTAACATTAATTCAATTTGTAAACATTGGAAGGGTAAAATCACTCTGATACGGATTAGTGATGTTGCAGTGCAGTTGTATGGTAGTGTAGAATGTTGACTTATCTAAACAGACGTAAGCCTTCATATTCAGATTACTGCAGTTGTATTGGAGTGCAGAAGCTAAGGTCCAAATTACTACACTACACTACAATGCATTGATGTAACGGCCAATCAAATACGACCCACACTACAACGCTACTATCGGTAATTTTATCAGTGCATTCAAGGAAGTACTGAACATCATAACACATTAATTTGATTTATTTGATTATTTAAATTTGACATGACTTTTAGTGGTTATGCTATGACAAGTTCAATGCAATGCAACTACACCAATCTCTATCTGAATTTGTATGCGAGCAAGAATCGTTCGCATACAAATTCGGTCGTCTGTACTAATACTTGCACATGCGCAGTCAACGCTTTATTTCCTGCACATGTAATATTTTTACTTTACTTACGCTAAGTAGAATCTGATTTGTCAAAAATTGAAAAATGGCTTAATGTGATTAGTTTATAATTATAGAGAGAAATAGTCTTCATAATAGTTAAGTTTTTAATGAGACTTTTAATTTAATTAAAGTTTAATACCCTTCTATGTTGTAATTTAATTAATATTTTACTTAGTTATAAATAAAACAATCATGCAAAAACTAGGCAAGAAGGACTTAATAGGTTTGCTTATTATAAAGAAAACAGAAAATGTTATGCAGTGATGTGATATAACTTAAAATCAAAATAATGTGTTTTCACTGACAATATAATATTTTCAAATCACAAATTATCCGCTAAGTAGTAGATTTTGATATCTGCATTACCAGTTACAGTCCTTATTTAATTCCCTATTAATCAATTAGTTGATCGCTTGCTATTATAAAATTATCTTCTTACCATATCTTCGTGCTATAATATCTGGTTATTAACTTGGTAGCTATAATAATTAGTATTAAATTATTTCTTTTTGTTTTGGTCATTCAATCTTGAGTCAAATGGAAGAAATTGATACATTAACGCGTTATTTTAATTTATTATCTGTTTTACATTTAAAATGACATCGTTGCGATACTTTTACAACCTCGATGTTTTGTCGTAAATAAATTTTTTTTATCATTTCTGAAATTTTTCATGCCATCCTTAAATATTTTTAATGGTGCACGAGTAAAAACATTCGCGTATTTTTCATCTACTTGGGAGTTAAGTACTGAGTATTCCACTTGTGAAAATATAACTAGCTATTCCACTATTAATGGTAGCAGCAAGTTTGATTTGAGCTTGATTGACCAAACAAACACATTTTTAATAGAAGAAAGTTTTCAAAATCGACATTAGCGAATTTTTTCGATTAATATCATTGCTTTGCAATTGTTCATACAAATTTTATGAAATCAATATGAAATTTGTATATTAACATAATGATTAAGTACTTAATAAATTGCCACAATATGACATTGAGCAGTTAGTTACGATTGAATTAACATGCATACTCTCTAAAATAGAACATAGCAGGAATTTCATATTTTCTAGGAATCACAGCGGAAGAAGTAATTAAGACGTTATGTTTTTGCAAAGTTCAATCAGCGGAAAGCTTAGTGATTTGTATAATTATTATACATTTACCAGAAAACTTTAACATAAAAAGTAAAATAATTATACTTAAAAACAAGTTCTTATTTTGATAATGATACTATATAAGCAAGTAAGTACTTGCTTAAAACTTCAAAATCATAATGGTTATTATTTATATAATATTAAATGTATAATTTTTGGAGAATTATTTTTTTTTATAATTATACTAAAAAAATTAAGTAAAAGAAAAATAAAAAATAAAGAACATTACTAGGAAACAACAACAAATTGACCGAAATAAAGAAAAATAAATTAATTTAGAGTAATAAACGTAAAAACATAAATTAAACAAAAATAAATGAAATACTCGACAAAATAGAAACAACAAAACTAAACAAACATAATAACTTACTTTTTACTTTATTATTTATTGGACGTCTTTCATAGTATAAATTTTTAAATTAGACAATAATTATTACGTTTATTCATAAAACATCAAAATTTGATTGTTTAGGAAATATCAATTTTATTGATCAATGTTACAATTACTAACTGCAATTAGATTACGAAGAGCAATTTACAGTGAGTCGTTGGAATGGTGACCGCTTGAATTAAAATAATGAGCACTCGGTAGTTTTTACATGAATTGTTTATTTATTAAGATTAAATAACTTCTATTGCCATTTTATTCAACAAAGCTTGGTTAATAACATCACTAGTTGACAGTAGTTGTATGTGTTGTGATTATATTTGTATTTATGTTGCATGTTATTTGGTTTCTTCATTAAGAATTTTTCTTACAATCCGACACGTGTTGAGTAAAACTGCTTTCTGCAACTCAATGTTTATTAAAATAATAATAATAATTATTATTATTATTTTAGGGTTCCTTAGCAAATGCTGGTATAATCACATAGCTTGGCCGAAGCAAGAGGTATATGATGTTTATTGGTGTAATGGAATTGTTTATTTTAAATTTCGTTTCCCTGAAATTGTCGTACTATACTGCTGATGTCGATTATTACAGAACTTTGCATTTTTTATATACACGGTCGTTAATATTTATGACCTCTAGGTTTTTGAATAGAGCCTTATTATTATTATTATTATAAGTTGTTAACGTATTTCAGAAGTGATTGCAATTATTTAAAATTTAAGTTTGGGCTAATAGCCTTATTGCCCCGAGGTGTTCAATTATTGTTATTATAGAAGCTTCATTAAAAAATATAAAAAAACTTGAAAGTACTGGAAAATAGCAAAACATTTTGAACTTCACTGGTCACGAATAGTTTCACATTTTTCAACGGATATAACTTTGTAATTGCAAATTATTACCGCAGTAAAGAAAATGTAATGGTAAGGATTATAGATCTAAGCATAGATATAACTGCTCACTCGGGACAATAAACTGTAAAATTTATAAAGCTTTTGAAAATTGCAGTTGATGCTTGTTATAGTTTTCACTCAGATAAAGTGTTACCATTAACAAGCTTGCTATATTGCACATGAGGCTATATTGCACATGAGGCAATAACAATTTCTCCAAATAATAATTCTAGTTCTATAGTGTTTTCTAGTCATTTGCATTGAGGTTTACTTGTTGGTTCCAAATCCAAATCTACTTTATAATTTATCTCTAAGGGCCAACTGCTCAAGCCATTTATTTACTTGTTTACTTTGACAGAGAATTTAAGCTAGTCCGAACGAACACTTCTCCGGGATGTTGGTGAATAATAAAACACTTTCTCTACAATTTCCTGCACCTCATAACTCTCACAGACGTTAACATATTATGAATCTGACAGCTTTCCTAAAGGGAAGCTATCCATATACTATCCGTTTTGTTGTTAGACATAATAATAACAAAATTTGCATCATAAATTTAAAAATTTGTTTATAAATTATTATTTAAATCCAATTTCACATTGGAATTTCTTTTTGGTAAATACAGTAGTTTACGAATACAAATTTCAATTATATTTTTCCTATTTTCGAAGTTGTTTATAACATCTTCTAACAGTTCCCGATTAATTCAGTAAAATTCACGGCAAGGGCATTGTTCATCTTTTCAAATGTTTAAAGTTTATCTACATAACAGGACTTCTAAAACCTAAAGAAATCGCAATCACAAGACTGGCTAAAACACTCCGCCAATACGTAAAATAAATTTCTTTCTGAAGAATCTCTTGAAGATCTCTTATTGAGAACTTCGTTTCATAGTGACTAATGGCATAGTTTTATTGACTTTTCTGTTCACCGTCTACTAGCGCGTTTAAAGACCATGCGATTACACTGAATCACCTCGTTTCAACAAAAAGGTGAAAATATGTTTAAACTTTTTAATAATCAACTGTTTTATTAATGTTGAACGTAATATGACATGAGATTGAAAAATTACTAAGTCACTTAAAACAAGTATATACAATGTAACTTTATCTATAAAATTAACGTTCTAATCATAAATGTCGATCGATTATTGGTATAGACCAAACGTGACTATATTAAAAAATATATATGATGATCTTCAGTTAGTATTACGTAATTCATTTAATTTTATTTAAAATATCTTTTTATAACTTTTTGATGTATTAAATTATATATGGCATAATAACTTGCTTTGTATTCAAATATTGTAGTATAGTCAAAACGATGATAAAATCGTAGAGGTAAGTATAACTCCTTGTCCAATAACGTCAGAACCGACGTACACGTACGTATCTAATTCATTAGTCATTTCATTTTGTCGCATTTACACAAATGTGAACAAAAATAGAATACGCGTTTCTTAGTTTTTAGGTTTCGCCGAGACAATTTTAGCTGAGAATAACTCATGCATTGCTAGTCAAGAATTGCCCATACTATGATTGTTTGCATACTTAATGTAAACCTGACAGAATCACATGTCATACGAATAGTACGTCGATTCTTACGTTATTGAGCTCTTATAGTTATGTCTATAGCTCTACCTGTTTCTCTACCACTAACGTAAAGTAAAAAGGTTCAAGAAAAGAAACCCTATTAACATTATTTTTAAAAATAAGTTTGATAAGACAAAATACATTATTTATTAGCAATATTGGTACTTTGCAATTCTCATTAAGTAATATTTATTGTAAATTTAAAATTTGGGTTTCAGTATTTGCTTACTGTGTTCAAATTTTGTGGTGGTGTGTAAGATATACATTAAAGGTAGGGTCTATCTATTGCGAATAAACGGACGCATGCGATTAAACGTACACATCGAAAAAACGCAAGCTTGCAAATTATTGTGATTTGTAACTGTTATGCTTGTGATTAGTTTGACGTGTGTGTTTAGCCGCATGCGTTTGTTTAATTGCAGTAGATTTTTATAGCGCGCGACACGCGACAAAAAACGCTTGTATAAAACGGGCCTAATACAATAAATCTCAAGCAAAGTTATTATTTTTCAATTGTAATATTTTAATAATAATTAGTAGACAATTACAATTTCTCAAAGGAAGTAGTAAATAAAGAAAATGTTTTTTTTAATAATTATTTGTAAATAGCAAAATTGTTTAAGGTATCTAATATGTAACTACGTTTATTATCTGATAATAAACTGCACATACTATGAAATTTTTGAAACTAATAACTGTTATGGATAATTGATTTTAAACAATTAATTTTACTTAACATCCTATTCAATACACAACAGACAGATAAGTTAATGATACATGAGAAGTATTATAATCACCAATTAAAATTATATCATTGAAATAGAAATAGGAAGCTATTTATTTAGAAAAACTTTCAGTTTTTATGTGATTGATACGATTTGTTTCCTTAAAGGAATAAATTAACAAACATAATATTTACGTTTTGCTTCCACATTACAGAGGAAGTTATTAAGTATTTAATTATAAGGTTTACTATTGAATTTGCATAATTATGTGAACCAGTATGCAGTTTTTGTTAGCGTAGAAATATAGGAAATAATTTCATTTAGTCTTTGTCAAGGTCTATAATTTTGTTTGAAATTAATTTATTACAAGAATTGGCAAGGTGATTGAATATCGTCTTTTTCACTTTCCAAACAGAGTGTTAATTGAATGACGTGCTTTCTAGAAAAGGTAGTTGTCCTCTGTGGTCTCCGGGGTAAGGAAATAAAAATTTTCAAGGTACTATATATTATATACTATATATTATATAAGTGATTTAATTACTGTACTAAAGAAAATGTGTTCTACCCAGTTAAAATCAATTATTTAAACAACAGTATAACTATAGTAAAATGTATTATAAATAAGTTTATAATTTTTAAATTAATTATGTTAAGAAGAATTAAAAAAAATCAATGAACTCTTATCTAAATAATAAATAAAGAATGTTAACCCACATAACACTGTTACGTTTTGAAACGTAAACTATAAAATATTAAACGTTTCATGAAACGTTTTATTTACGTGGTTTGTTACGTTTTATTTGCGTAAAATGTCCGCCAATCAAACATAAAATAATATATGATAATTTGCATAAACACAGTATCTTACATTTATATTTTAAATTTGCGTAAAATTTACGTAAAAAAACGCATAATTTGTATTTTAAAATGCATGTAAATTATATATTGATTATTTACGTTTTATTTAAATCTGTTGATTAATTATTTACTTATTTTAAAATGTCTTAGAAAATAATAAATTTAAAGCGCAACATGACATAATTGATATACGTTTAATCTATCAAATATTAGTTATGTCGAAAATATAATTTATGTTTTTATTACATTTTATTTACATAACATTTAGGTAAATGTTGTAACATTGATGTATTGAAACGTAAATTTTATGTATAGATTTTACTGGGTAGTGTCATTTTAGTACTTATTATTAGAATATAATTTGTAAATATGTATTATTACAAAAATCCACTTATTTTATTACTAATTATTAAATTTTATGTTTTTTTATCATTTTTTTTTAATTTTTACGTGACTTGAAATCATGACATAAATAATATTTTTATTTATTTTATATTATCAATGAGCATTTCATATACTTAATTTATTTCCTGAAATATATGTTTGTTATTTAATTGTTTTATTAAAGAAAAATTAAACAAAAACTCCAATTACTTGAATTATGAATAATACACATGATTTATTGCCACATGAAGGTAATACTTTCCGAAAATGATAATGTATTTCAAAATGAAGAAATTTGTCACGTCCACGTTAACTATAAATATATAGCTATTTTATTGATATTGACGTATTATTTATATAAAAAATGTTTATTAACTTGATAAGTAACCATTAATATTATTGTATACAATATTGTGTATGGTCTACAACAAATTTCCTAATTTATATTAATAATTAAACTTAATACATAAATTAATTTTAAAATGTTATTGCTAATATAGTAATGATAATTAAAAAAATTGGTATTATAGATTTAATTGAAATATAAATTGCTTTTAAATCAACAGCATTATTTTTAAAAGAACTTGCTATGTTATATTTTAAAATTCAATTAATAACAAATTTTATTATAATTAGTAGTAATGATGCAGTGAAAGTTGTATTGAAATGAAATATAACGGTTATAATTTTAAGAAACAAGTATAGCATATTATGATATTTATAACATTTATGACTTATTAATAAAATTTTGGAATATGACGAAAAACAAAACCATTTAAATAATGTTTTTGCTAAGATAATTTTTTAGTGAACTAAGCAAAAACAAAACTACATATTAGTTTTGTAATGTAGTAATATCAATATAGGTTTAATGCTTTCACGACTGTTTTTTATTCATAAACATTAAAATCAATAATACAACAATTAAAAAACCAACAAACCTTTTAGATAAAAATTGTAGTTATTGTAAACTATAAAAAAATATAGCATAAAACCAAACATTGTTGAATATTTTTGATAACCTGACAATCTACTAAGACTGTGCTTCATATAACATACTGTATTAAATGTAACTGAAAATAATAACTTTTATATCTAAATTTTTAAGCGCTACTTCAAAGATTATAGGTTGCCTCCAGTTTAATTACTAATTTGTTCAGACAACAACAAATATTGTTGAATGACTCAGTAGTTCTGTATTATCAATATAAATGACGTCGCGCTGCAGAAGTTTGTTTGAGTTTGTAGATTTCAGTTTCTAAGGCGTATTTTTTTATTTATTTTATTTTATTTAGTATTTATTTGTCAAATTTTTCTCGGTTTTAAATTTTTTAAGAAATTGGAGATCAGTTTTGCTCAAAGAATATGTAAAGTACAAAAAACATTATTGAAATATTCTTTAGTTGGATAGACCGGGGATTAGTGACAAAATTTTAGTCAGGTTTTTACTCAGTATGCCTTTTGAAGAGAATTATGATACGCACATTATAATGATAATAAATGATAAATTGAAATGGTCATCTCGGGTTCCTCATATAATTGGGCTAATTAACATTAAAATATACGTAGACATGCGCAAAGGGTATGCCATTTTTTTTCTTAATCAACGTGTAGACTGCTTAGTGGCAGCCTGTTTAGAAATGCCAAAAAAAAGGATTTTTTAAAAGCAAGTACACTTGTCCGTGCTAAACTTTTGGACTCACTTGAACAGTGTGAAATACATGTGCCTTTTTTGCTAAATATTTTATTGGAATAAACAGCAGCCTAAGCAAAATTAAATAAAAATGCTTAACTTGCGAAAGAAAAATGTTCATTAGCTTTAGGATATGAAGAACCCGGAATGACACTTAATTTATCATTTATTATTATCAGAATGTCAGTATCATAATACCGTGCAAAATACATGCAATTTGCGGCCAGGCCCGACTTTTCATATGAATCGATTAATCGACCGGCTTAAGCGGGAAGTTTCTTAGAAGCCAAAAAGCGATTGGAACAATTAAACTATTCTTGGGAAAACTGAAGTTATGAATGAGTGTACTTAATATTTTGCAACGTTAGCAAATATTTATCTTATTGCCATTATCTTATTTAACTTTTTTAAGCATCTATATTAGTAGTATTTGTATTTGTTGGATTTTACCCATCTAACCATCGACCTCGAAGTCCTTTGTGTTCATGTAGATATGTGTGTGTGTTAAGTTAAGGCTTGTTACTCTAGAAATTTGCCTCCGATATCTAGAACTCTATTATTTATTTTCCAATGGCGAATGGCACCTGTAGGCGGGGCTATGGTCAACCAACCAAGTATTGGCCTTGCCTAACATTGCTTAACTTTTGCAATCATTTGACATCGGCCGTATTAGATTTGTCACTTCAGCGGTTGCCATCTATATTATTATACAACAACTTTCATTTTTTTTAAACAAAAATCAATATTTTATATTTATTTTGTGTTCATTTTCTTTTTTTCAATTTTTAATAAAAATTTTGGGATAAACTGCAATTTTCTGTAAAAAAACTTATTCTTTTACACGTGAACAACGTATGTATTTGTTTATTTCGACTTCAGGGTGACTTTGAATTTAATATAGTGGAATACCCATTTATAATTTTACGAGTAGAATACTCAGTAGTTATATTCCAAGTGCATGCCAAATACGCGATAATTTTTACGAGTGAACGAAGTGCACTAGTAAAAATGTTTAAGGATGGCTCGCAAGATGACTATTTCCCGAATAAAATTTCAGAAATGTAAAAAAACAAAAGCAAATACTTGGTTAGTATTTGCTTTTGGACGAATTACAACAAAAACTCGAGGTTGTAAATATATTGTATCTATGACATTTTAAACATAAAACAAATAATAAATTAAAATGACGCGTTAATATATCAATTTCTTCATCTATTTGACTCGAGATTGATTGACCAAAACAAAAAGAACTTGTTTTTAAAATGTCAAAAAAATATTCACTCAATGCATATTTTCATGGTGCATCAAATAAAAGTAAATATCTGCGATTTTGGTTAATATTTGCAAATGATAGATGAATTGAACAGTCAGTATAAATTAACTTTTAATGAATTATGTAAAAAAAAAAATTTTTTTAGAAGAAATTGATTTCTTTAATATTCCTATATCTTATATCATAAATCAATTTTCTGGTACCAACGTGATTTTCTCGGTTTTTTTGTTTCAAAAGGACCACTATGAATCATTTTCCTTGTTCGGGAAGCCCATGCGTTTTAAGCAACAAAAAAACACCAAATTGTTATTGGTGACCAACGAATATTGCCTTAGAATAGAAAGCGGTAGCTCAGGTCTAACAAACAATTTATTGCGCAAAAGCTAGTACTTATGAATAAAAAATAATATTTACCGTCTGGTTCCAGCTCAAAAAAGCAAAATAAATGATTAAATTTGTTCATAATATAAGCAAAATGTTTTTATATTATTTAGATCTACATAATAAAATTAATACAATTATATCCGGTCATGTAATATAATAATAATAGTTTAAATGCCGGTAGTTCTAAAAACAGATGTCTGGAATATTAATATCAACTACAATAATAACAATAATAATAATACATTCTCAAATTTCATTACATGAAACATCCGGAAACGGCATTTTATTGAAATTGTGTTTTTAACCTGTTGAATTAGGCAAATAACCTACAAATTTAACCAAGATTAGATAGCTAAAAGAAAAACGCATTTAAATTTTATTTGTACATTTCTAAATTGTAATTTAATCATCACGAAGAAAGTTTACATTATATAATGATATTTATATTTAACTGGAACATTTCTTGTCAATTGGTTTTGTTTTTATGTAAAAATTTATTGAAAATTACAATTTAAAATATAATATATAAAATTTATAAACTGATCAAATTGAACCAATTTGTTTGAATATTGCCGGAACGTATGAATCCCATTCGGCCCGAAAAAAGTTACCAGCTACTAATTCGCCCAATTTGTATTTGATGGCAAATGATTCTATCGAAAATCCGCCGCGATTCTCTGAAGATGTGTCAGTTAGATGCGGCTCATCAAAATCAATTCTATTATTTTGTTTATAAATTAAAAAAACGTATCTATGAAGACCCGAATCGTATAGTGGAGCTGCTCCAATGTATTCTGATAATGTTTGTCCTTTTTGTACATCTCTTCCTGGTATATTTGCGACAAGCCAATGATGCCATTCTTTTGCAATTGGATTTTCACGTGATGGTACATCAGGATCAGTCATACAAATTGTATAAAATGCGCCAGGCTCAGAATCGTATCTTATTCTCGGTGGTGTTTTAACAATAGTTGGTGTTAATATATTACCAAGATCAACTTTATTGTGTCCTGGTAGATATACAATTTCTGCAATATCTGATGGTGCTTTTGAAATAACATCGGGAATTATTTTAAATTTCTTCATTTCTTCAACTATCGATGAATATAGACGATTTGTTAATAATTTTTTTTTAATTTCAAGCATAATCTGAAACAAACAGGATGTATTTAGATAATAATATTCCATTATACAATAATTTGAACCATACTATACTAAATGTTTCCTTTAGTATGCGTTTACAACATATATTATTTATTTTATTTTATCTACTGCAAAGAAGTAATAAATGCGGAAATGAGACCCATCCGTAATATTATAATAAAATTAACGTGTTAAATAAAATGTTTATTTAGAAGATAGATTTGTAAGATAAAGAGGAGAATATATTTTATTTATAGCAAACAAAGATTTATGTATGTTTCAAAACCATAATTCCCCACTCTATGTATATGTTAATTTGTTTTAATAAAGTGAAAAGTACACACCGCTTAAAAAATGAAACACCCGACAAATTTGGCGTAGAATTAAAATTTATCTGACATGGTTGGTGTATTTTAATATACAGTTGATTCAATTTTATAGTAAAATAATAAAATTTATTAAGGAATAGGTTTTTATTTCAGATATATCCGAACCGCAAAGATATATCTGAAATCAAAATACTGCTGTAAAAAAACACGGTTTTCGGATTGTTGGGTATATAACAGAAATAGACATTTTAGTTAGTTTAAAATTTAAAAAGTTACTTTTTTACTGGATTTTAAAAAGCACTGCTTTAAACTTAGATTACTTACTATTTTAGATTAGATTTTGCACATATTACTTTTTTTAGTCTTAACCTTATATTCTCTGTATTATTGTATAAAAATGGTTCAATTATAATTATTGTATACATGTGCATATTAAGTTAACTTGATGCATATCAAACATGATTAATAATAATCTAATAATAGAATGCAACTGTATTTTGGCAAATTTTTAGCTACAAAAAAAACTGATATTCAAAATATATATTTGATTTAATCAGAATATTTTTAGAGTTTCTTTCAGTGCATAAAAATATGCAAAATAGACAAAAAATTATCATTAGTAATACAAGTGTATTGATGATTATTGAATTTTAAATTTGTTTGATTTTAAGAGATAAATTATGTTGCTTGGAAACCACATGACTGCGTTAGCGCGAGTGTGGTTTCCTAACAAATTTGCGACAATCATTAAAATACATGAGTTGTATTTGTCAAAATTATTTCATGGAAAAGAAACTTAAACTCTATAACATTTTATTTATTATAAACATTAATATTAAATTTATATTTTACTCACAACATCAGATTTGATTTTTAGAACTGTCAACATGAACGTCACTGGCAAAAACACAAACGATAATTATAGTAATTCTCATTATCAATTTGCCTGTATAAACCTGTCTAAGCTAATCAATAGCTTATATTTAAACTAGAGTGAAATAATCGATTTTATAACAGAATTTACATTTTTATTTGTATACTGTTTAATCTTTATACAAATATTTTTGATTTTTCAAAAACATCGTAAAGAAACAAAATAATGGATTACAGCTCTACGTACTCTTGAACCAATGTAATCTCAAAACAGCTCGTCACAGGCTATCTGAATCTGGCGACGCAGTGATTGAATATGTTCGGTTCACCATATTGCAGACATGTTCTATTAACTTCAAGTTGGGTGATCTTGCAAAGCAAACAATTAATGTTGTTTTGTTTTAAAAAATCCGTAGATACGTTGGCAGTGCAAATCGCATATTATCTTGCTTATTATTGCAATCTTGTTGGAAAGCGGTCCTTGCTTAAAATATGAAGAGTTTCAGAACTACATTTACGTAACGGAGCATATATAATGTGTCCAAAATGGGTATTAAAAGAAATCATTCTCCATAGCATAATGCTCAGTAAACATTATACCATAAGTTCATGCCGTGTGATAATGTAACGTGTAAATAAACTGCAACTGGATTGTCTAACTTTTAAACGTCCAGTAAAATGCCATAAATAAAATCTGGATTTATCGCTGAAGACAATTTCTCTTCATTCATAAACGCTCTATTGTCTATCCTGGCTTTGTTGTAACTGGTTGACCATACACTGAATTGATAATGGAAATTTGAATTAAATCAATTGGCCATAGAATCTCTAGGAGTACTATTTGTAAACATTGGATTGTATTCTTGTCGTCTTTATTTTTATCTTCCATTAACGATTCAAACTCAAGCGATTACAATAGTAATCGTTTGTATTGATTTTACCGGATCTTCAATTGCATTTCTCTTTTAGTCAATCTTTGCAAACTTGTGTCACAAACTGGGATTTGTACCTACGCCTGTGTGTGGTTGTCACGTTTTTTTAAACACACATACATCAATAATATATATTTTTGAAGTGTCACACACATGCGTGTCAGTATGATAAGTTTAAGTAGGAGTATCATTTAAAAAGATTTTTAATAATGTATTCTTTTATACATGAAACGTTTTAATTGCCAATACTACTTGTTGTTTATACAAGTATTTATTATTATTTAGTAAAATAATTATTAAAGTTTCCTTTTAGGAAAAGAACATAAAAAATTGCAAAAATGTAGCCTATTTGTCATTTTCACTGTTCTCTAAAAAAACTAATAGAAAGATTGACTGCAATTTTTGAACAACTGACATTGGCGTATCAAACTAGTCACTTTAACGCATCGAGATGGAGTGAGCGTTATGCATTCTAATATGACCTGAAATTTCTTACATAATTGATGTTTAAGTGTGGGGGGAGACAATTAATTGTGTTATTATTAGCGTGAATAGTAATATTAAAAAAGTAAGTTTTAGAGCAATATTTTTGTCTAGTTTTTCAACTTGATTTATAATTTTACAGTTAAATTTATTGCGGCAATTTCCCCACCTCTGTACGTTATTTGTACCTTATATCGGCTCGTATTTTATACACGGACAAATATTTCTAAGGCTGCATCCAGTAATCTCGATGCTTTAACGAAATACTTGATAGAGTTTATCTCGAATTATCAAATATGGAAAAACAATAATTATTTTATTTGTCATATTCATTTAATATCAGCCTAATTACCGTCGCCAGAGGTTATCCACATCTAGGAATTTTGCCTTTCAGGAATTCCAACCTGAATTATTGGGTTTTTTAACGTACACGCAACGTCGGGACAGTTATATACATGACTTACAGTTTTTTTTCCTATCCGAAAGAAGGTGTGCTTAGTGCAACTTTCTTTAACCTGAAGAAGTCGACTATCTAAGTAAAGACTGTCCGTATTCGAACCCGAGGCCCATAAAACAGCAGTGAGTGTGTTTACTGCTGTTTAATTTGTTGATCTTTAAAAATATTTGAAATCGAGTTCAATAACTGAAACAAAAATAAGAATAACTGCATAATTAATCCATAAAGCAGTTTACCAATAAAATCAATAGCATTACAATTAATGCTAAAATTATTAATTTCTGTAAGTTTTAAAAGAAACATTACATTTTTTTAATAATAATTTCAAATAAAATTACAATTCTATTGCAAATTAATGACTAGCACTATTATTACTTGTGTTTTCTCAATTTACATCAACATACCTATTTTACGTAAAATATACAAATTTTAATTTCGCATCCATTAAAAATCGATCTCATCAATATTCCAAAGATATTTCATTATTAATTACATACATAGGCGTTTGCGGCGTGATTCACACCCAACTTACTTTTGTATCTAATTAAAACTAACCCAGATGATGTAAAAAGCGAGTTGAAGACGCGTTCGTTTTTCAGAATAGAAAATATATAGGTCCCGGATGAAATAATATATTTTTTTACATCAAATACACTTTCTAGTTAATTTCAATACACCATACGAGGCGCTTATTTAGCAATTAAATTTCTGTATGTGAGCGCGGTTATACTGCATGGCCTTTGATATTGGAGTAAGTAGAGCATGCGCATATTGTAAAACTAGCTCGATTGTGTTTATGTTTAATGTAATGTTAATGAAATATATGGCGTTAATGTTACTAATTTAACATTGTTAAATTATGCTGGTTGTTATCAATAATACCAGAATAGAAAATTGAATTGTAGTAATTTTTATTTAATTCGATTGTGTTCTGCGGCCTATTATGCCAATGACATTTTTAGGTAACTAACCTTTTTTCTTATTCAAAACAACACAAAATGAATAATTTATTAGGCATTGTTTTTCAGAATGTGTCCGATTCACAAAAATAACAAACAATACAAGGTTTGGTTTAACATCATGGAAACATTCTCTAACAGATATTCTCCCCAATAAATACAAGAATTGCAAAATTGCGAGAATGTAATTACAAGTCCGTGCACCATAACGCATTCAGGAACTCATAATTATATTAGCCGTCATTTTCTAATTTATGAAACTCTAATTATCCAATTTTCTCCATACTAGTATTTTTAATTCTAATTATAATATTGTTCTACAAAAAAATAGTATCAACAAATATAAACAAGTTTATAATAAACATAATTTTATATAATATGCTAAAACTAAAACAACAAATCTTGCTTCATTAAGGTGCAGAAATTGAGATGCAACAAACTAAAACGCGGCATCATCGTTCCAATTTGTTCAAATAATCGTTGACGTAATTCGCAAATAAACCTACGTTTATCTAATAACTTATGGAATAATAGTCAATTGCATTTACTAATAAATTGTTTAAACAAAAATTAAGAGATCGTAAATTAAGTTAGGTAATACAAGGCTGGACGCGAGTTTTGTCTAGTTGATGTGTTATTAATAATGTTGAAATGTTTGTTTACTTCTAGAGTTTATAAAATAACTTGGACGTGGGGACGAGTGAGCCGAATCAAGAATTCGAGTACTGTTGAAAATCATTTGCATTTTATTTTATCCTGCAAGCAATTTCGTATAAAAAAAATTGAAAAAAATTACATTATTAAGTTGACAGATTTAAATTATTTTACGTCAAGTTATTTTGATAATTGTATATTAGTCTAGATTTAATTTGAATTTTCTCACGGAGAACAATTAACGGACAAAAATATGTAACCAATACTCGTGTTAATGGCGATTAATAATTTCGATAATTAACAAACTTGTTGATTGACTGTCTATTGTTTGTAAAAATGTTAAATTTAAATAAATCCTATAAAAATTGAAGTCCGGTAAAGTATTTAAAGCTGTAAAATTAAGGGAAATTAAAAAATGTAACACAGGATGAAATAAATTAATATTTTAATATTATGTTATAATTTGTTAGATTCATTATAAAATATACTTAATTAAACTGCGAGTAATTCAAATTTTGATAATTGTTATAATTTTTACATTATATGGTGATCGAAAACACTTAGTTAATGTTTAGCCAATTAATTATACCACGAATGTAATTACTCATCAATTTACCTTACAAGATTGAGCGCAATTTTAGGTACGGAAAATTCTTAATTGGTTAATTTATTCTAATTTAAGTGACCGCCAATAAGTATGCAACATATGGGAAATTTTTTTATTATTATTATCGCAGATAATGTTCGTTGGAAAAAGTTGTACATGTGTTAAAACTTGTTTAGTTTCTTTCAAATCTGCCAAATGATAATATAGAAAATTGTGTTTTTCAAAATTGTCAAAAACTGAAAACTACGATATTTATGAAATTACACAATTTAACACAATATAAGATATACCGACAAAACAGGATATTGCAAGTAGCATAAATGGGTTGCAACATCCGTTGAACGCAACAATGGAACGGTGAGGTTTCAAATAAACATAAAAAACAAATTTATGATCATCAATAAAATCTGCCTAAGCCCAAGAAAATCAAATAAAAGTACAACAATTTAAAACAAAACATTAGCCTCTTACAGAGACAACAACAAAATTACCGAATACTTGGTAAAAAAAATTCTCAGAATTTCCTATACAAAACATGTGTTCAATAAAGAAATTCTAACAAAATTAAACATCATCATCAAGGCGGAAATTTTGGATATCCAGCAAATTTTGGTCTGTTGCAAATAAATAGTTTAGAGGAAAATGCATGATTAGTTTTTATCGCCAAGGTCTATTAATGGATGGACATGTCAAGAAAAAGAATATTTGATTGCAGATAGTTATTCTGATCACTAATATATTTCCACACACTTATTTATAATGAAATACAATATAAGATGGATCCGCGAAGAACAGAAAAAAGGCTGATTGATAATTAAATTTTTAAACACTTTAATCATCAGAATTTTGAAGTCATTATTTTAATTTGAAAATTGTTAACCAAACAATTTATATTTGTAATTAATACAAAAAATAGAACTGAAGAAAAACAATAAATTTAAAGTTGCACTCTCTGGTATATACCTAAATGTTAATAATACAGGCTGTTAATTATATCAGGGAGATAGGGAGATTACATAAGGGGATTCTTATTCTTTTTTTTTTACACGTACCTGTAAAGTTATGGTCTAAAATGCTTTAATTTTGAAATAGTAATTTTTTTCACAATTTTAAATGTACGGAATCAAAGAGGTCTTGATTTATGAATGATATTTGACTTATTGTTCTGATGTTTGGTTTGCATTGGTTTTCAATTTGAGTTAATATCATCATTTTTACAAATGCAGAATGCAGACATACATTTTATGTACGTGTTTATAAATGGCAATTCATACAAAGCCAGAAAGTTATGTCAGCAGCATTATCCCAATCGTGTAATACTTTATAGTAAGAGATTTTAACGAGTCCACCACTGGAACTTTTAACCGAGCGTACCATCTAGTAGGAGCACCCAAAGATGTCGACTCCGGAAATTATGGAAGCAGTTTTGAATGTTGTTGTAAATGATCTTAGTACAAGTATAAAACATAAAATCAGTATTGGCAATCACACATGTGTTATGGAAAATCTTATTCAAAGGGTATAGATTGTTCTTCCACGTGATTTTCAATTACGTCTCAACTTTTCTCTTTTTGAAATATTGTTTGAAAAACTCTTATTCGATCAACAAGTAGTATTTAAAAAAAATATCCGAAATTTCCACAAGAATTATTTGTGGGCTAAAGAAAATCCAAACGCAATAATTGAAAAGAATTTCAAAGATAAATTTTCCTAATTTTCTGTGAATCCGTGGGCTGGCATAAAACACCTACTGTTTTGATAGGGAAATCTCAAATTTCTTCAAAAGCATCTCTTTGCCAAACCCACTTAACATGAGAAATGAAGGCTACTTTGTGCACGACGATTCACCTGCACATTTCAGTACCGCCGGTTTTTAAATAAAACATTCAACGCTTATTGGATAAGTCGACGTGGACCTTAACCGTAGCCTCTTTTGCAAACATCTACAATATTTGGTTTACAACACATCAATAAACACTTTATTCCAGACTATTCAAATTATTCCAGAAATATTTTAAAAGGTCCGTTAACCTCTAAAGAGAAAAATTGATTGATTTCAACAACTTTTATATTGTATATTTTTACACTTTATAATTATCTTCATGTTTCTTATTTTCATTAATTATCATTTTTTTATATAATTAATTTATATGATATAATTTCATCATTATTTATAATAATTATTAATTACTGCACTAGTGCGATTTAATTTTTAATTTAAATAAATTGTTCTTATAATGTGTATTAAATTTTTAAGCTGTAAATTTTAGAGAAACAAAAATACCACCGATTTTAAAATGCATTTTAAACCAAAACTATATAATTACTTTTCGTGTAAAATTCAGGCAAGGAATCTCTCTATGTAATATCTCCCCGACATTAAAAAAACAACCTGTATACAGTATACAGCACACATTTTTTAATATCAAAATTCGACACAGAAAAATCTATCTCTTTGTCAAATCTCAATAATATTTTTACAATACTTTAACCAACTGTAATTATCATTTATTGAAAAATAAATTATTAAAGCTCAAGTACAATATTATTTATTAAATCAAAAAATATTCTACTTCTCATTTTGAAATACTAAGTATCATATACTATAGTGATGATAATACCTCGACACAGTTTGATTTGGTTGATTTTTAACTCACATATGCATACGTCTGACTTTATTTATATTTTTAGTTTGTTATCGATAAATTCCAGATTGTATTAATATTTGGTCTAATATTTTCTTTTTCTTTTGTTTTAGGTCGGCATTTCAATTAAATTACTTTTATAATAAATAAATATTCAAAATAAATAGAATTATTATTAAAAAGCAATAAACATGATTATGATTGACAAGTTTGCTTTGATAAAAATTAAAATGTAATATAAAATCACTTTAATCTGGATTTGGACCATTAGTTTCTTTGAAGATCTTTTTTCTATAGATTCAAATCCAGTTGTCGATAAAAAATTTAAACGAAATAGTGCAAAAATTGTGAAAAATTTGCTTTGATAAAAATTAAAATCTAATATAAAATCACTATAATCTGGATTTGGACCATTAGTTTCTTTGAAGATCTTTTTTTTATAGATTCAAATCCAGTTGTCGATAAAAAAATTTAAACAAAATAGTGCAAAAATTGTGAAAAATTCAATAATTCGGGATTATATCTTGCTATCTATCCAAGAATAGGTCATTTTCCCGTGATAAAAATATTTTTACTTATATATTGTATAGAATAGCAAATTTTATACAATTGTAGTTGTAGCGTTTGTTAATTTGTAATAGTCTGAAAATCTGTTGTCTGAACTAAAAATTGAGTCGGCCTGAGTTCGCTAGTGACATTAACTTGTGCAATGACAAATAGGTAGTTTTTTTGTCGCGATTTAATATAAAGGATGGCTCTGATAACTGATAACAAATT
>JARJEC010143753.1:0-12456 GCA_030264575.1 Tachinus sp. AB-2021 | reverse complement strand
TCTTACATTTAGATTTTGTTTAACTAGTCCTTTTTTTACTTTTGACATGTATAGTACTTACAATACAAAAAATATTTTCAATTATATGCATATTTATAATATTCTACTCACCTACAGCAAATTGGTTTAAATCAGACATTTGGTCCATCGTACCAGTTCCACAATAGTATTTGTAGCTGCCGGAAAAGTTACCACCTGTTGCAAAGTAGAAAATATCTGACGTGCAGTCATTCTAAATTTTAAAAAATATTTGCAAAAATATAAATAATGCGATTTAAACGTGAACTTATTTACCGCATTTTGATTATAGAATGAACATTGCATGTTAATCTTTGAACCAACTGGTCCTGTAAATTCGTAAGCACATGAACTGCCATTGTTGACTGTTAAAGAGTAAGTTGTTGTTATTGTTCTCTTAACAGTACAAGTTGGATTGTATTGGGCCCATGCTAGCGGCAATATTAGAAGAATGCAAAATGCTGAAAATAAAAAAACTTAAAAATATAATTCTTGTTCAGATTTATGTAAATTTGATATTAAATTTCAAGTTTTTTAAACTAAACTATGATTTAGTAAAAATGGTTGCATAATATATATATATATATATATATATATATATGTTTAGATGTTAAATCTGTCTTACTGAAAGCTCACTTAATCAAATAAACTGAACCTATTAACATTCCTCCGGTTCCACGATTTGACAAACACAAACGGAGAACCCTCAAACGGAGATTATTATTAATTATTAATTAAAATTAACAGCACGATGTTTTACAATCAAAGTATTTTTAGTAGTATTGTTATTAATTATGTAAAATTGTAATTGTAGCTTATTTTGGTTATTTGTAATTTCAATTCTATAATAAACTGTTAACCAGTTTTTATCATCACTTTTTTTACAAAAAAGTATAAATAATGCAACTAGCTTAATTTTATTTTATAGTTTTATAATATTAGTGGTGTTAAGGTAAAACTTTGGGAGTGTACCTTGTATTTCGATCTGGTAATAGTTTGTCGACCTCTTATATTGTTAAAAAAAGCTTACAGTTTTTTTCCTAAAATGAAATACATACACCGTTTCCTATTTTATATAAACTGGATATTACCATTTTGATGGTTACGACCAAAACAAGGGCAAAATTATCTATTGTGAATAATTATCTATCTTATTATGTTTTAAAAAATTAAATAAATCATATTTCTCATAAATGGTGACTAAAATGGTTGAAATTTTTTTTTTTAATTATAAAATTATATATTTTTATAATAGAGTTAGTTAGTTCATCTTTGATAGACAATAAATGTGTATGTTACTCTTACATTGATTTATCATTTACTTCGCAACATTCCTTTATAAATTGTAAACAATTATTTAGATAGAAATATTGGTCAAGCAAGTAATAATAATAGTGATCAAAATTTTAAAACGAATATTTTGTTTAAACTTACCCTGTTTCATGGTGCTTGTCGGTGAAGAATCGATTGGTTTTGCAAAATATTTACGTCTATTCAAAAAATTAAATACTCGTTTCTTAGTAAACATGCAATCATATCTAATCGGTATGTTGATTTTTGTAATAATTGACGTGCAATGTGAATTTGAATTTATAATTATTTTCTGTAACGCAGATAAATTATTTGAATGTATAAACATTGTACATTAACGTCATAATAATAAAATATTTGTAAATATGTATTTCGAAAATTTATTTCTTTTCTAATTTTTAATAATAGGAAATTGTTTTCTTATACATAAATCATAATTTTACTACGATTGATTATTAATAAAATATAAAATAATTAATTTATATTATTGGTTACTTTTTAATTACCTTTTTCAGTTAAACAATATTGTGATTAATATTATTGTCAGTTTTTCAGCATTTTGGTGATTTTAATGATGTTATGATTAAATTATATTTTATTATTTTTTATACAAAAAAACACTTAAAATTTATATAATAAAGAGTGAATTATAGTTTTTCTATATTTTCGAAATAAATCTCGATTACACTAAGTTCTTTTTTTGTGAATGGGCATCAGCATTACGTTTTGATTTGTTCGATAAGAAAAAAAAGTTTTGGGATTGCTAATGAGAAATATAAAAATAATAATAACAAAACAAAAAGTTACAAAACTTTACATACTCGCTTCATTTGTTTCAAGTACCGACATCAGATTATACTAATTTATATATCTAAATCAGTCCTTAGTAAATTAACTATTTTTATTTAAAAATCTTTTTTTTTTCTTTTTCTACATCAAAATTTACTATGAATCTTTTATATTATTCTTGGTAGTTGTTATATCTGCTCTGAAATGCTTGTTTTATTTGTAGAACTTCTTTTTATTCGTTTTTATTATTAGTTAAATTCTCTTTTTAAATTATGTCAAGATCTTCATTTCGGATTAATTTTTTTATAATATCTAATTCAATCAAAAATGATACTTGAAAGCTTTTAACTCATAATGTATACATCACAATATTTCTCTATTTAAACAAAATATTTTAAACCACTTATTTTTCAACACCATTAATTACTACTAAATCTGCTTTATTAAAATTGTTTACTTTTTTTTTAGTTTTAATAACTTATAAAAAAACATTTGAACCTGAATCATAAATTCCATATTCATATTAGAATTAAATAATATATGATTTAATAATAATTTTACTTTTATTAATTGTTTATTAGTCTCATTCAGTCATATCAGTTACAGAAATATTTATAGTTTATGTTATAAGTTTTTCTTTGTTCTAAGTCAGCATGTGGCTTCAGGGTGATAAAAATTAACTTCATTTATTTTTTTCCAAATTTTACCTGGATTTTTTGAAGTTTCTGCTATTGTTATTTAGATTAACTTCTTTTTTCTTACACATTTTTTTTGTATTTACCATATGTTCGTACCTACTAATTTTATTGAAAAAATGTACTGCATTCTCTATTAACTCTCTATCAATTCTATTAAGTGTGAACTGCAATAAAAAAGCTGCAACAAGATCTACCAAGTGTACCTGTGTCAATTGATCTACTCATATTCAATAATTTTTTTTCTCATTGCATAATCGAACAATGAACCATATTTGTATTTGTAAAATTATTTGACTGGATCATATCCCTTGTTTGCAAAATATTCACAAAATTTGCATTTTCTAAACGCCCGATCCAAGTTTATTATTAGTTTTATAATCATTGAGATCACAGAGCTTGTCCATAAATAATATAATCTATTTATTTCAATTTTGCTTTTATCTATTATTACATGTGCATTTTTTTTCAAAAATATCAATCCATTGTTTTGCATTAAAATCTTTCTAGTGAATTTCACAATTATTTTTCTTTTGCTACAATTTGCAAACTGTTTATCAGTCTGTAGTTTTTCAAAGAATTTTTCAAATTCTGGTTTTTTTTAATGAACAGCACCAAGTTATTCTCTAACCTTTTTTCCAATAATTGATTTCTAAATTCTAAATTACCATCATCTATGAAATTTTTTCATAATCATTTTTCTAATTTGGTACCGTTTTTTTAACTAATCTTTATTTTATTATATGCAATCGTTCTTATTATTTCTTTGTGATAGCTAGCTAGTTACAATTAATAACAATTATTATTGGCTTGCAATAGAAAAAAACAGAAATTTGGTCTATTAGCTGGCCAAGATAATTTAACGATCTGCGTTTAGTGATTAGTCAAAAGTGACATTTGTGCACCAAAAAAATTTGCTTTAAAAAAATGCGTTTAAGTTCATCAGAATGCGCTGATATTGTAGTATATGGTTTGTAAGATGAAAATAGTAATGCTCTACTATTTTCATCTCACAAACCATACCGTGAATAAAACGTTTTCCAGATCAGCATCAAACATCTCTAGCCGTTTTGTCAAAACATGCCAACGTTTGCATACTACAGGCATTACTGGCAATAAATCTAATAAATGCATGCCAATCTATAATATTGCTAAATTATCATAAGGAAAATGTTATTGATACCGTTATAGACAATCCTAACTAAATTGTTTAACGTAGTGCTGCCCAACTGGATGTATCAATTTCTATGGTTTGGCCGACGCTTAATCGGAAAATAATTCACCCTTACAAATACTAGTATGTTTCTATAGTATGTAACTAAAGTCGGATACAATTTTAGAATTAGAGTCTAGAACAAATAGCGCTAGATGACACGTGTGTTTCTTTTGTATTACATTCAGATGAAGCGACCTATACTCGAGACTGAATAAATACGATTCACTACATAAACGCTTGGTCCTTCCACCTTCCACGGTATAGCCTGAATGTTTGCGTTAAAATGTTTAACCATAACGTATTTCTATATCTATTTTTGAATCATTGGCTTGATGCGAACCATTACAACATACGTTTCCTCCAAAATGATCTTGAGGAAATGCTTGATGCTTTGCCACTTGTTCCTCGATTCCGGATATGATTTTAACACAATGAGACATCATTGCATTTTGCCAGATTAATTCGATAAATTTCTAAAAAAATGAATTGGTCAGCAAGATCTCCGGATCAAAATCCGCTTGATTATTATTTCTGGAGTCATATAAATCAATTGGTATAGCGTATAGCGTTCCTATAAATTCAGTGCAGCAATTTTGAGAAAGAATTCTTGTTTTGCAAAACAAGTAGGAAACGACCACCAAATGTTAAGCAGCTATCGCTCGTTTATTGATTCAATTGATTATTATATTTTTTTATTATTATTATTTATTATTATTATTATTATTATATTAATTCTTGTATCCATTCACAAGGTACTCAATTTGAACATTTACTTTAATGATGAGTTGTATTTGTTTATTTGTATTTTTTTCCCTTTCTTGATTTAGTAAGGATTAGTGGAAATGTAATGTAATAAAACTAACTTCTCAAACTTGAATTTTTTTGAATAATTTGCTTAAAAACGTCAATAATGGTCATGGCTCAACAATAAGAAATTGAATATTTGTTGCGTATTACTACTAAAAATCTTTAAAAATCACTATTTCAAAAACTTTTACGAATAGGACATAGGTTTATCAACAAATTTTGCTTAAAATAATGTTTTATATTGATACTTGATTTCGTTTGGCACATTCGAAGCGTAACACCCTGTATACATTTGAGAATTGTATCTTGTAAACGGTAATGGTTTTACCGACATGTGCGTATTTTTCTGGTAAAGTTATTGCATATTATTATTGAATAAATTATAAAAAATAAATAAATTATATCTTAATTTCGATCTTCAATGCTTTGGTGGTGAATAGGTCTCCATAGTTAAATCTATTGGTCCACTTTACATAACTATGGGCACCCAGCGTTATTGTATTTTTGGCATAGCATAAATGGCACCTGCCAATTAATTAGGTTAGGTTAGTTAAATCGATGGGTTTGCTATTTATAGAGAAAAATAAAAATTCAATAATATAAACAAATGTATTTCAGCGTTTCCTTTTCTTTGTAATACTAATCATGAAGCAATAATTAAATGAACATTTCAGGCGTTAAGTCCGTTTTATGCAAGCGTGTTTATAAATCATATTATAAATTTGTTTAAAGCCGCGCGAAAAGCAACAAAAAACGCTTGCATCTATGTGGCGTTATAGTTTGGTATGCGTTTTAGATTACTGTGCTAAATTCTAAAATATTCGAATGTGTGCAGTCTTTGGGTACGAACACGTTAGCTGCGATAAGTGAAATGAGTACAAGCTAAAAATATTTAGTAATGTATGACATGAAAACTTTATTTTTTATCCATTTCTTTGTTGCTGCTAACGTGTTCGTACCCTTTGTCGGCATATATACATATAATGTCTTTCAGATAACCCAGCGTTCTAATGCTGCAAATGTTCATTATCTTACTATTTTGTAAAAGGATTTAGCGGTTGTTGTCGATATCGTATACCATTTATCCATAAAGAATGCATGACAAATGATAATGAATATTCTTTGACAAGGCATAGTCATTTATCCTTTCAACCTTCTTACAATGTAGCGTTGCAATTAACGGATAAATATGTTTGTCTGTCCAAATCTTTACGCTAACAAATTTGCATATCTGTAGAGATGCTTATTTTATACTCGTTGGGCATTTGATATTTTTTATCTGTATAATTAAATCTTTCTAAGCTTATTGATATTTGCAAACCATATAATAGTTTGCTGCGCAATTTTAAAAAGTGAATACATAATTCTAAACGATTCAGATGAACAAATGCTCTTTTTTGCAGTTACTTAAAATATTTTTATTTAATTCAATTGCATTAACAAAAACAACATTTTCTTTGATGAAGTCTTTCCATTTGTGTTTTCACTTCTTACAGAAGGTGGTGCCTGTAATTTAAAACACATTTAAATTGATAAAATAGGAATCATTAAAACAATGCCGTACCACTAGTTTGAGATTCTATCCAGTTCAAATAAGGTGTAATTCGGGTGTTGACTCCAGGAAGCAATGGCGAACATTGTAGGCCGTACGATATCATACCTACGAGTATGTTCCTGCTAATAGCAGAGTTCCAATAAAGAAGTGGACCACCGGCATCATTTACACACAAATCATTAACATCGCTGTATGAACATATTTGATTTGCGCTGAGAACATTTATTGGCAGTCTTGACTGACAATCAGCGTTTGAAAGTACAGTAAAGGTAGCTGCTTTTACGACATTTGAGTAACTACCTGCGTTTAAGGCGTCAACACCTCCCCATCCTAAAATTTGTTTTTATTTATTTATTTATTTATTTGTTTGTTTGTTTGTTTATTTATTTATTTATTTATTTATTTATTTATTTATTTATTTATTTATTTATTTTTATTTATTTATTTATTTATTTATTTATTTATTTATTTATTTATTTATTTGTTTATTTATTTATTTGTTTATAATTAATTAATTAATTTATTTATTTATTTATTAATTATTGTAAATGACTGGTATTATTACTAAAGCTGAGATTTTATGCATTTACATATTTTATAATATTTATATGTAAATTAAATATTTTCGTATCTAACCCAATTAGAAAAAAACAATTAGTAATAACCATTTTTAATTTGGCATATTTTTTAGTTTTTGTGCATACTTTGATAAAAGTTGCATAGCAGTGCATATTTAGTATATATTTCTCTAATTTTACCGGTAAAAATTTCAACAATTTCAAAACAACTAAGAAAAATCAGCGTATTAAATAAATCTTTCAATTTCATGCAAATTTATAAATATTAAAGAACGGCAGACTAATATTTTTAATTATTCATTTACATAAAACAACTGATTGTTGGTACAGTTTCATAATAATAAAATATAAACAATTCTAGTTTAATTAGTGTTGTTATTGCTACTTTTATTATCTTCTGCTTTTTTTAAATTTAAATCATTTGTTTTTCTAATATATTCATTTATTTTTTATTATTTTATGTTTTTAAAATAACTTGGTCCTTCTACGCAACTTAAGCGGTTATATTTTCTTTAACCTTTCCTTTTAAAATAAATGTATCATTTAAAAAACACTTATTATATTAAGCATATGTTGGTATATTTTTTAATTGTGTGCATATTTTTATTAAATTTTGCATTTTTAGTGCATATTTTGGTAAAATTGGTTGTAATTTAGTGCATATTTTGAAATTTTCTGCATATTTTGGCAAAATGTTGTGCAAATTTTTAACTTTTTGAGTGCATATAATTCCCAGCTTCAAATATTTTAAATTGTTATTAAACCGACTTATTTGTTAAATCTTTCTAACGCATACTCAAAATTTGTGTATTTTTATAACAACACCTATTAAAAATATTCCTTACCTACGCCAACTACCGCATTAGATACAAATTGATTAGTTCTTAAATTAAAAGGCAAACATGCTGGCCCAACTGTTACTCCAAATTTGATATCCGTTTGCGTGTAAAGGATGGCAATATCATTTTGTCGGCTTGCTTCATTGTATTGTGGATGTATAACTATGTTTTGCAAACCATATTCTTTTGTACTTGGTGCTTCCATATCTAAAATAATTTTGTTTTAATGATTTTTAAAAAATACTAAACATTCCTATATGAACATACAATCCTTCCTATCGTGATCACCAACCAATACAGAAGAAACGGTATAGCCAGCTAATGAAGACGCAGTTGTCAGCACGTGTCTGGTTGAAATTATTGTGCCAACACTAATAATTGTTGTTGAACTTGTTATGGTCGCCATAAATATATACTCGTTGACTCCAGTTGTTGCTCCACCAGATATACGACTCTGAAAATTAGTATCCAAAAATAGCATGGATTGAAAAAGAAAGTTAGTGCGATAATTTGATTTTCACATTTTTTTGTATTAGTAGTAATAGTAGTATTATATCTTTATAATTACAGAAATTAATAGTTATAATAACCTGTGGTTTCCATCCACAATCGCACTGACCTGCTGCCAAAGGAGTTGAAATGTAAGCTGTGCATGTGAAGTTGCTTTGTGTTGATTTAAAATCGGATCCTATAATAGATTTAGGTTATTAAGTAAGATACTTTTAAATATTGATTTTAGTGGGAATAGATAAAATTGTATGAAACTTGGCAATATATATTTAAATTGAATGTTTTGTTAAATATATTTGGAGGGCTCAAAAGTTAGTGTAAGCCAAGATGCAATACAAATGAGACACATCGATTTTTCAGGTAATAGTTAAAAATACTAATATTAAGCCCACCAGAATGAAGTAGAGCCAAAGTTCAAATATTCGTCCCGCAAAAACGGAGAAGAACCTATCTCCGTGTAGCGTGTATAGTAATGTATAAAAAAAAGACTAAATGTAACATTAAGTTTTCGATTACACAATGATATCATATCAGTTACAACATTGCTTGTGCAGTAACACAAGATTAGTGCTTATATTCTTGGGTCACTCCCCTATCCATACATTTTACGACGCGATTATTTAAATTTTGGTTTAACTTAATTCTGGTGTGTTTCACTGAAGATACAAAATAGTTTTTTTTATTAACAAGTAACAACAAAAATAAACCTTTTGGTAACTGAAAGTTTTACAACTCAAGATACACAAAAAGCTTGACTTACAATGATTTACTGCTAAACCCTTCATTTATGTTACTAATACAGTAAGACTGATAAAGATTGACATTTCTTTATTATATTGACTGGTCATTTGTTTTGAGCTTTAGTCAATAATAATCTTTATAGGTTGATTTGCCCAAAATCCTAAATATCTAACTAACTGTTTTGAATTTGTTTTTTCGTTGACTATTTACTGATTAATTTTGAGTTTTTTATTCTAACTATGGTCAATAACACGTAACTAATGAAACGATTGACATATTGGAGAAATCAGAAAAATAATCTGTGGATGGAAGTAAAACATACTGACAAAAGAAAAAAGAACAAAAAGCTTATAGAAGAGAATTATTGGAAAAAGATGATTTGGAACTTACCAAAAAGGTGAGTTGAATAGTTGAAATTAAAGGAAAGTATCGGGTTTTTAAACAACATAGAATATTTTGCAATGATTCTGTATAAGAAATTAAAGGTGAAATTTAGTATGAGAGATATATTAGTAGCTAAGAAATATTTAGAAAGGAAAGAGGTAAATACTTGATCGAAAGAGAAATTTCTAATAAGATAACGATTTTTTTATATTTCAAATTGAGGAAATTTTGAGAATAAAGAAACTTAAAATAAAATATTTGGTAATTAGAATTAGGTCTCTATTGGCTCGCAGCATACATTGCTAATTAGAAGAATATGCTAGTTACAGTGAAAATAATGTTTGAAGTACGCCGATGATATATCGCATATTGCAAGTTTTATAAATATATTTTCAAAGAAAAGAATTAAAATTGAAGTAAGACGATTTTTAGAACGAAAACAAAAAATATTAAATGTAAAAAATATTGCACTTAAATGTTTGAGTTATATGATAACGAACCATGAGTGAGTATGAATAAAGAGCTGGCGTCAAAAACAAATCTACTACTTTCTGTAGAGGTGGTGAAAGAAAGTGGGAATATATAAATATGTCGCTAGAAAGTTTATTAACAAGTATGAGAGTAGCCAAAATTTTGAATGAAATTAACAAGAAATGATAGTGATAGAGTTGATGTACTGAAGATGCGTCTGCTAGTATAAACACAAAATTGGCATTGTTTTAAAAGTTTAAAACATAAGTTTAGAGTGGAAGTACGATAAAGAGCGATAGGATATGAAGATATATGAAAAAGTTGATATTTTTTTTAATTTGAAAGAAAAGACAAAATTAGAGTAAATAGAGAAATATGTAAGAAGAAAGAAAAAATGCAAAAAAAAACATTGAAGAAGGAGAAAAGTTATTTATAATAATAATAAATTATAGATTTTATGTTACTTGAAAACAATTTTTGCAGGGTTTGGATGTATAAATATATCAAGTGTCAAAATATTTTAATGGATAAGGAAGAGAAAGTGGGCCGAATTTACGGTCAAACCTTTTTAACCACAATATTTATTTGAGGAAATGCACAGAGATGAGAAAAAAACCTATGACCAATGATATTATTTAACATGATTTATTATTATATTTAACTTACCAACAGCAAACCTATCAGCAGTGGAAACCATATCAAATGTTCCAGATCCGCAATAATATGAATAACCACGCGAGAAATCACCACTAGTTGAATATATAAATGAATCATCGCAGGTACCCTAGATATACATAAATTCAAATCTTTAATATAGAAATTATTTAGTTTGGGAACACTTTAAGGTCCAAAATTCAATTTTTTATTTGCTGGTCTATCTGACAAATTCATTGATTTTTAAATGTGCCTTTCTTAACTAAACGTACCTGATTTGCCAAACTAAATGAGCATTGCATGTTAACTTTCGATCCAATTGGCGCTATCATAATATACTGGCACAAAGTTGAACCTTTAAAAGTGTAAGTTCCAGTTAATGTTTTCTGGACTTTGCATGTGGGATTAAAAGCGGCACATGCTAATGGCAGCACTAAGAGTATGTAGATTGCTGAAAAATAATAATAAAAGCAATTTAGCTAAATATTTGGAAAATTTTAGAAAAGTTAAAAGTGAACATTTGCAGCATAATTTTGATTTGATACATTATATATTAAAATATAAATTTTATTAAGTGAATGTTATTAACTCAATAAAATAAATATGTCTAGATTTCTATGTACCTACGTTGTTGATACATTTAATACTATTGAAAGATATTTCCATCTGAACTGAATATTATTGTAGTAACCCCTTCAAACTTGTTAATTATTATAATCATCATAAGTATATAGGCATTTACTTTATGGATTTGCAGCTCAGAGCTTTGTAAATACAGTAGAGGTATCGGTATAACTAGAATGCAGCGATTTTCTGCCGCTGCCAAAAGTGCGGATGTACTCTTTTGTGTAGCGCGAGATTTTTTTAAGTGTGTCGCGACTTCCTTGTGTGTCGTCAAGTACAGAAAATGTGTTTTAAAATATTTTGCTTATTTTGCTGAAAAAGATTATCAAACACTACCAATCACTAATTTTTAAAGAAAATCTTGCTTACAAAAAAATGCATAAAATGATATTGATCTCAATTGCAACATCTGCTTTTTATAAAAGTTATTATTTCATATTGCTGACTTACCGCTTTTCATTGTGCCCGTATTGAATAACAACTAATTTGGTCTTTTGAAATTTTTCTTATTTAAGTTTGTTGTTGTTTTAAATTATGCATGTCGTACAGTAATTAGCAAACATATCTTATCGGGGTATGCTGATATTCAATTAAAATTGCTTTTTTGGTTGTGCAATTACGTTTTTCGAATGTATAATGCTCATAATTATCAAAAATGTTGTTGTTGTTGATTACATTTAAATTTTTATGAGTTGCAGTTTGTATTTTTCAAAAACACTTTAAACTAACCATTGACTATGTACAAAATCATTAACTTTGCTTTATATAAAAATCATAAATTACAAGATATATATAAAATATAACAATTTCAAGTTTTCTTTTTACTCTCAAAATAGTAAATCTCATCATGGAAATAATATTTTTAGGAATACAATACAATATTTTATCTATTAAATGGAGTAAGCAGCATTTTATAATAATAATAATAAAATGACAAAAATTATTTTAATCAGTATAACTTTTTGCATATATTTGAATTAAACAATATATGTCACGGTCAAAACTATACTACTATTCGCCGTTTGAAAACAATTAATGGCGCTTTAATAATTAGGGAAAATTTTCTGAAAAATTGTTCTTAACTCAACACGCATACATACATGAACCTTCAGGCCAACGAACGTTTGGTTTAAACCAAAATGTCTAACCCGCTTGCCGCGCTCGCATGCGGCCCGGAGCTAGTATCAGTGCATCCCACAAGCAAGAAATTTTAAAAACTTTTTAGTACAAATGTTACGTACAAGTTTTTTGCACTAATTATTTT
>JARJEC010143698.1:0-15983 GCA_030264575.1 Tachinus sp. AB-2021 | reverse complement strand
GTTGATTTTAAGACGTCCATTTTTTGAGTGGCTAATTAACTCCATGAATATTGGTATATCATTTGATTTCTGTTTGACTCAAATTCTCTTTGTTTCAATAATATTTCTTTGGCAATTTAACTGTACTTCTAGTTTTCCTTACTATGTCTTGAATTCATTTAAAGGTTTTCTTCATTTTCGTCTTCTTTTTCTATTACTCCGAAGACTATTAATAGCATATCACTTTAAAATTTGATAGATAGTATAAATAACTTTGATTAGAATTCAGATTTGACAATATACCAACTTTCATAGAAAACGATATTTTTTATAATAACTTCTTTTTATCAAGAGTGCTTATTAATTATAAATTCTAAGGCATGAATACGTATTTGAAAATCATTGAAACAGCGTTGCCATGGCCATATAGTCATAATTTTTTTTTTAAGTATTGATAAATTTCATAATTTTTTAAGTATTGATAAAAACATAAAAAATTCAATAAAAATAAATCGAAATTCTAACTATTATTTGTTAATAAATCTTTTTGATATATTGTAAAAATGATAGTTTACCTAACTTTTTACATTTTTTGTTTTGTAGCAAAATTTTCCACTTCCGTAACCCATTTCTGTAAGCAATAATTATTTTTTATACAGGATCAAATTAATTCAGCTTCTATCCGAATAAATTAATTTTGGTAGTAGATCATTTAGTTTACGATAAAATTGTTAATAATTTATTAATAATACAATTAAAGCAATATAATAAAATTGCATTTCTTTTCTGTTTCATCCAGAGTGTATACTAAAAGTGAACGATGAACGGTATTGTAGCCCTACCAATTTTTTATGAAAGGACCGTTCATAGAACTGATGGATGATTCATCATTGTTTTTACAATATATTATGTTATGTATTGCTTTATTTATAGTTCTGGTGTGTGTGGTAAAAGCATACTCACAATTTTTTAATTAATATAATTAGATTTTTGATTTTACAATAACATTAGCGTATGCAATAATCAGCATAGTCCCACGCTATATGTACATCTTCAAATTATGAATAATATTTTTAATAACAATGTTATTTTTAATATAATATTTTTTTACAGTTGGCTGGTTTGGTACTATTAGTGGTTGGTGTCCTCTACAAATTAAATTTCAATAACATAACAACATCCGTCGGAAATGGTGCCATCGGCGTCGCTCCCATGTCCATGATCGTGATCGGTGCCATTGTTTTTATTATTGCCTTCTTCGGATGTTGTGGCGCTGTCAAAGAGAGCACATGCATGTTGACGACGGTAAAATATAAACAGAACGGTTAGAATTTAATTTTTAATATTCTGTGATTTTAGTACGCTGTGATTTTAATCGTTATATTTGTATTACAAATTGCAATTGGTGTTTATGCATTCTTACAAGTCAAGGATAACAATAACAACTTCAGAAAGGAAATAACAAGCGACCTTCAAAAGACTTTCGATAGATACACAACTGATAAGACCGCACAAGATTCGTTTAATTTATTGCAACACACCGTAAGTTTATATTAAACCGCATTTATTTTCAGTTATAATACAACGAGTAGTCAAAATATATTCAACAGATTATTCAATGAACCTAATCAATGATTTAAATTGAAAAATCGCGACATTTGAAAATTCTGAAAACTTTCTTTATTTAGAAATATCTACTATTCATTTTGGTTAATCAAGCTCAAATCATTTTTTAACATTTCCATAATAGAAACTTAGCTTATATGATTACAGATCATATTTTGTATAATAATTGACCTAATTAGGTAGCAATAATATTTATGTAGTTTGATCAGATTAGTAGAGTTTTAAATGATTTTTTTATTTCAGTTACAATGCTGTGGTGTACAAAATCCTAACGATTGGGATAGTGCTAATCTACCTTCTAGTTGTTGCAAGGAAAACAAGAGCCCATGTCACATTGCTGATAGAGACAGTTTTGAGGAAGGATGTGCCAATAAATTGTACAGAACTTTAAAAGATAATATGCAAACGATTGGTTACATTGCACTTGGTTTATGCGCAACAGAGGTAATTGATTTCAATTTTTTTGATTAAAACTTTATCTCTTAATTAGCATATATTAATTTGTGTACCGAGCTACAAATATATACAGGGTGTATTTTATAAAGTATCCACCTAGGATGTCTCAGAAAATTGGACAAAACAAAAAAATCCCGAAACACGTCAATTTCTATTTTGAGGGGGAGAACTTTGTACATATTTTATGACAGGTGTGTTAGTTTCCTCCTCCCCTCCAACAAGCACTTTCAAAATTTTGAAATGGGATGAACCACTTTTTGTAGTTTCCTAGTAATAAAATTAACTTATTAACTATATAATTAAATATTTTTAGCATATTTCATATTATTTTGAGAAATAATTATTCCAGACAGCATATTTAAACATTTAAAAAATTGGTACTGCTGAATTACTGACAAAGACCTTTCAAATGTGATGTTTACAAGTTGGATCATTTTGTTACCTTCAAAATAAAAGTTTGTTTTTTTTAATTTGAGATAAAATTATTTCAGACAGCTTATTAAAAAAAATAAAATATGTATATCTGAATTACCGACATAAAGACCTTTTAGGTGTCACAAGGTGGGTCATTCCATTTAATATTTTTGAAACGTGCTTGTTAGTGGAAGGAAAACTGACATGTCAACAGTATGACAAAAGATGCCCCCCTCAAAATAAAAATTGACGTGCTTTGGGATTTTTTTAATTGTGTCCAGATTTTCTGAGATAACCTGGCTGGATACTTTTGGAAAACAAAAATTGCTTACAGGATGGAGATTAATTGGCGGACAAACACCAAATAACTTTGTAGATTGTGCCAAAAGAAATTTTTTTAATATATTTTCTCTTAAATTTTTTGGAATTATCACAAGATAGTACTTGTCAATATTAATTTTATCTTTTCTTAAAATTAAAAAAATAATTAATCGAATCTTTTTTTTTTAAGATGTAGGCCAACCATTATTAATGTAATCCATAATTTCTGATAAAATTATGGATTACGTTAATAATATAATTATTGTTATATTCAATTTTTACATTACTTAAAATAATTAATATAATTAAAATTACTAACTTGTAGACTTGAAGGAAAATCCGTGTTATTCTGGGCAGATCTGACATGCTTGATTTCAAAATCAAATTCACTAAGAAATACATCACAATTTTCGGTCATTGCTGGGATACCTTTCTTCTCTCCAAATATAGATATCAATGGTTTATGGTCCGTAATTAAATTAAATTTTTTACCATATAGATATTGAAAAAATTTCTTTACTTAAAATACTTATATATAATATTTTGGTTCATCAGCGAACAGTGTTTGTGAAGCGTAAGTAATTGGTCTTTCAACACCTGATTTATAAATATGTGGTAGAACTGCTTCAATTCTATATTGTGAATTCTGTACTGTTAAATTAACTAACTACTCCGGATTATAATGGTTTAAAAAATCATATAAAATCGGGATTTGTCTGATACGATTAAAACATTTTTCACATTCATTTTGAGTTTTGCTTAATTAATTTATATAAGGTATGTATGGTACTAGTCATATTTGGAACAAATTTATAATTGTTTATTGTTCCTAAAAAATGATTTTAACTCTGATACATTACTTGAAACTGGCATGTATTTTATGGCATTTATTAAGATTGGAGACTTATGAAGTCTTTATCAATTATATGGCCTAAATAACATAGATTTTTGAAAAAAACTATTTTTTGTTAGTTACTGTTAAGCACAATCTTCTAATATCCTTACAACATTTTTTAAATTAGCTGAATGTTCCTCATCGTCTTCACCAGTAACCAGTATGCCATCAAGATACACGCTTATATATTTTAATTTTCCTAATATACCTTTCATAATTTGCTGAAATTTAGCACGAGCTGAACTCACACCCAATGGTCTATTGTGTACTATATTAGTATATTATGTACCTTTGTGGCTTTGATTCATCATCAAACAATACTTGATATGCATTACTTAAATCAATTTCAGAAAACTTTTTACCACCATGGAATTTTGAAAAAAGTTCTTCTATTCAAGGTAACGGATACCTAACATCTAAATAAGGATTTAACTTTATTTTATAATCCTCGCAGATTCTAACTGAATTATTGTCTTTCAGTATCGGTACAATTGGTGTGCCCTATTATTTATCCTTCAGTAACCTGTCTCAGTTTCTACTTTTTCTTTCATATTATATGGTAGTGGTCTGTGTTTATTAAATTTAGGACTGGCATTATTTCTAAGTTTCAATCTACTTATTAATGTAACCTTTTGTAAATGTTCCTAATTTATCAGAAAAAAAACTATATTTCTTAAATAAAGATGAGTAATGAACTTCTTGAATAAAGTTAATTTCTTTAAAACCTAAATTAAAGCCTTGCAAAAAATCACGATCTAAAAGTGGAAGACCACCTCTTTTAATTAAACACTTATATAAAGGTTGTGTTTTTGGATTATATGAAATGTCTACTAATATTTTACCAATTGAATTTACATTTAATCCGGTGTAAGTCTGAAATGTTAGATTACTCTCTAATAAAGGACAAATATCTTTAATTTTAATTATGTAAATATTCTCAGCAATAACTGATGCTGAAGCTCCTGAATCTAACTCCATTTTAGTTAATACATTTTTATCAATGTTTTCAAAAACGGGTTTCCATCTACCGATTTTAAATTATTATAATTCTAATTCATTCAAATATTTAACATTGTTTGACTTACATAATATGTTCCCTTACTTCAGATGTATGACATGTCGCAATTTTAAACCGACAATCATCTGATTTATGGTTATTCCGTCCGCATCAGGTGCATGGTGGTATCACTGCTCGTATCACGTATGTGTCTGACCCATTCCATTTCTCCACAAGTATGATTTACTTTGTGATGATGTTTGTTTGTTGCCCAAACGGTTTACATCTATGGATTCACATTTAATGGTCTCTCCATATGGACTTTGGGTTATATATCCTAATTGAGCAGCCTCCTTCACTACTAATGTTACAATCGTTTATCCACATATATATTTATCTCTCAATGCAATAATGTCCAAATTTACAATTTATTGCTAAATGCTTTAGCCTTGCAGCTCATTCCATATATGTCTCACTTGAAAATTTTTGCAAAACAGAATTTGAATCTTTGTGGAAATAAAGCAAAGATTTTCTCGAAGAATTTATCAAAATATTCGATAATTTTTTGTACTTACATTCGTCCGAGTATTTGGAAATGTCAAGTCTGACAACAACTTATATGACTCTTGCGATAAGCTATTTAACATGATGGCACATCTTATCTTCAATAATTTTATTTGCAATAAATATGACTTATTCTTCCCAATTGTACATTCCATTTGAATTGGAGGAATATATGTATCACTTTAATTGCTCAATCCTCGTCGCCACTGTAGTGTCCGAGCAGTTCTGGAGGTTCAGTTAAATAAGTCATTGCACAAAATTATTTTTTTTATTACAGTACTAAACTTAACACAATTTATTAGTATATATCATCTACAATTAATTACATTGCGTTTTTTTTTCATGCACCTTAAGGATGTAAATCCTTATGGTGCGTGGTAAAAATTTCATAGGCTTCATTTTTGGTACACTGTAAGTTTATGTTGTCTTTAACAAATATTGTTTTAATGGCGTATTTTATGTATCAATTTGCTTTTTTTTTAGTATAATAGGTTTATTGAAAATTAATAATAAGAAATATGGAAAAATATACTTAGGAAGAATAAATCAAATTTAAATTAGCGTAGCAACCTAGCACAATTTCTAATAAAATTTCAATTATAACATACAGTGTAATGAACACAACAACTTTTAATCTGTCAGTTTGACTTACATTACATTTATTGTATTGTTGATTATTTAGTTGCCTACATTATGTTTTAATTTTTTTTAAATTTTGCTAGGTTGTCAAGGATCAAAAAAAGTTTCCCAGCATTTCGAAATTAAGATTTTCATTTTTTTTGGTACTATCTACAAGTTACTTGGCGTTTGTCAATTAATCTTCATTCTGTATAGTTATTTTGTATTTTTATGCACATATATCTGATTTTAGATATATGTAGTTTCAAATACGTATTAAAAAATTGTTTATTTTCGAGTTTTTTTTTTTAAGTGCATGAAGACGTTGAATATGTAGGTATCCAATAATCTATTTAATTATGCCTTCGACGCACAATAAAATTTACTATTATTAATTTTAATAACGTTACTTTATTTTACATTTTTGTTATGAATTTCAGTTGATTGCTGCCATCTTCTCCCTTTGCCTGACTAGCTCCATCAAAAATGAAAGAAGGAGAGGCTATGCCTAAATAAAGAATTGTTCCAATTTGTTTATATATTATATTTATAATATACATATTTTATTAATAGTTTATATTCATAAATTTTTAAATAGATATTTTTACTGAATTCAAACAAAATAATATATTGATACTACTTTGAAATGTTATTATTTTTTAATTTCTGTTTAATTTTGCTACTTTGTGTAGTAGTAGTACGCCTGCCTCTAATTTTATTTTTTGTTCAATAAAAATAACTGTTCTAAAACTGACCACCGTTACACAAATTAGCAACACTAGCAAATACTGAACAAATTACATAATTTTAGAACTGGTACAGTTAGATAACATTTTATATAATTTTTATTTATTTTTTTAAATTTATTTGCAGCGTTGACAGCTGTGGTCATTGGCTGCTCCTTTATTTTAAATAATAGTAGCCTCAGGTCTAGCCTGGGAACGGACGACACATAACACTTTAAAACTTAATAAATAAATATGTAACAATAAACTAGTATCACAGACAGATAAAACTTACATCTAATATTACAGACACCAGAGTTATAAATACTCCGGTGCCAGAAACTAACCTAATATCACAAAAAACTTAAAAACTAGTATCACCGGAGTCTCTTATAGTTATACCGGAGCTATATTTGCAAAAACCTAAACTAATATCACAAATTAACATGTATAAAACGTTACAATGAGAAAAGTAAGTGTTTTTTTTTATTTGAGGAAGAAAAACTTTTGATAAGCACCGATTTAGTGCGGTTGTGTCGGATTCTTCCCTTTCGGGACATACCGACTAAATAACCATCATGGAGTTCGCAACAGTGTTGCATGCCTCCCTAGCTGTGGGAATAGAAGTGACTTTAGAATGGTGGAGTTGCTCCGTGCGCCAGCCTTATAGGCGTGGGTTTAGATGTGGCGAGATAGAGCCGCGTTATATCAATATTTTGATAGAATGAAGGAGGACACTGGTGAAGCTGTCTCGTCGGCTGCTGCCAGGTTTAGTCTAATTTCATTGATTACTTCTGATAGGTATGGATCAGAAGTGCTCGGAGATGTGGCTTGGGAGAACGTTGCATTCTCTCTAATTTGGGACTGGTTCGGGGCCGAGGCTTAGGTTGTTGCGTTTGCGCGGCGGGTTTGGGATTATTGCTATTAATATTGCGTTTGAATTTGGGAGGTTACTGTGCCTTTAGTCTTTTATAGACCTTGCAGCCTTTGTAGTTGGCAGTGTGGGCGGCATTACAGAGGGTACACTTTGGTGGTTCCTCTCTATTTAAGGTGCTGCGTGGGGAGTTGCATCTGGAGGCCGTGTGTCCGTACATTTGGCATCGATGGCATTGGGAAATCTCGCCTGATTTCCTTTTTCTCTCCACTGAGAGATAGATTTAGAAGGGTACGGTGATTGAAGATCTCGCGGTTAGACGGAGTTTTGTGCAGTTGCACATCAAGCATGAGAACATGGTGGCGAGAGTTTCCCATACGATGGACCGATATTGGGTCAAAGTGAGGGTTTTTTCCTCAGCGGTCTGAAAAGTGTAAAAGTGAATGTTGCGGTTCACGCAATATTCTCTTGCAAGGGAGTAGTCGGACATTTTGTCCGGCTGATGGCGTATGCGGCGTTGGTGGCTTTGAGAATAGAGACCTTCAAATCCTTGAAGGAACTAGAGAGAGCCGGGTAGGCTTTTTTGTCCCGGCGGACGATCGGGGCTGGGTACCCTGAGGGGGAAGAGGGAACAGATGCCACATTATCTGGGAGCCTTAGCCTATTACACTGACGAGAGTAGGCATCGCATTTCTTCAGTATACACGTATCACATTCTGGTTGCGGGTCGCCGGTCAGGAGATACTAGGAAGTCAAGTTGGTGTGTCCTATGCGCAAACGGCACAAGGCAACTTCCTCTCTCCTTGTAAGATCTACCGGCGACTTCCAAGGTGTCACGAAGAGTTTTATATTCTTTAAATAAGTTCCACTGCAATTATCAATCCTCAATGACTTTTGTCATTATGAACAATTTAAGATAATCGGGCCTTACGGGAATGTCGTCCGTATGATCCGCATCAGCCGCGTGACAGGCAATTGGAATCTATTTAAAAACGGTTTAATAGCGGAATACCAACCTGCAGACTACGAATTCTTGCTAAAACAAGAAATATTTATGAAAAAACAACACGATAAGGAACCCGTCGGTGACTTTATTTCATGTATGATAGGTCTATATAGTAGACTCCCAAACGGCGTTAGTGATAGCGAAAAACTTTGTACAATCAAGCAAAATTGGCACCCGTACTATATCGACCGACTGGGATTTGCTAACGTATACAGTACTGATAAACACTGCACTCATTGCAACAGTATTGAAGCAAATCGTGCGCTAATAGAACGGTCGGCCTCATTTTCTAAACAAATTTCTTTGCCTACCCTAGAACCCTAGCACTAATAAGCCACAGTGTAATTGGTCTCTCAAATGTTGGAACTGCAAAAATATTGTTCATTGCTACCAATTGTCTAAAAGTTCTAGAACAAACTTCTGTTTGGGTTGTGGCGAGTCAGGAGTGAATAGGGACCAATGTCAACAGTGTTCTTGTCACCCAGAAAACTGTTCTGCGACTGGTCCTTTTGTAAATATTTCAGTATTTTATAATTTTTATATTTTAAATGACCAAAAATGTATCTCAAGTGTGACCATCACATACAGTAGAAGTTTCTAATTATCCAAATTAATTTTAAAAGAACAAAAATTTAATATATAAACTGCAAAATCTGAAATGTCAAATGCATATTTAGATATATGCATAATGTATGTAACTTTTTAATAGACAATCTGTCCAAAGAAAGAAACTAGTCGTGCACTGTATTCGGTGTTCCCTTGACAGAACTTTGTACATATATAATTTAGTACAAACATATTTGGTCTGTGTAATAAGGTATTTAAATTCACACCAATTCATAATCAAAATGAGATTTGTCAAAGAAAAAAGTCACTTTTACAACAAACAATTTTAGATAATTGCTTGCACTTTATGTGAGCAAAACTGTACATAAGTAAAATGAGCCTTTTTTTTCAAAAAAATACCTTTTCCGTGAATTATCCAATTATCTGAATAGTGCCTAACATATTGGTCTAGTTCTAATTGATTTGTAAAATTGGAATTCTACTGTAACAAAAATTTTACAAACGTCAAATATCACATACTTTTAAATTTACATTGTCGTCAATTTTGAATTCAATCTATCACAAAAGAGAAATAAAAAAACTATTCAGCTAAGATACATTTATTAATATTACAACACTTTATTTTTTTCCTCTGCTCTTCTTTTGTACACGTTTATTTTTACCAGGCCTTTGTGGCTTTCCTGGTCTCCCTTTACCCTTGCCCTTAAAAGTGTTCATTGATGAATTTCTATATTCACTGATATCTTCAGAACTATCTTTTGTGTTCTGTTTGCTTCCTCTTTTTTTTCCACCAAACCCAAACTTCTTATCTTTCTGTCGTCGCTTCTCAAGAGATTTTCGTGAAATTGCTTTATTATTTTGTTTTTTACCGTCCAAAAAACTTAAATCTTTGGATATACCCTTTCGCACCTTTTTAATTTGATCTATCATATCTTTTTTCTCTTGTTGACGTTGAAGTTTTGTTTGAATTTGAATGGCTTTGCCTTCTTTACGCTGTAATCTGTGCTGCCTGATACGCTCAATTTGTTGCTGCTGTGTCTGCTGCTTCATAAGGCGTTTGCGAATTTTTTGCATGTGGTCATCCGTTTTTGCCATTTCTGCAAAATAATCTTCAGGTCGTATTGTGCTAAGACCCATTGCTTTTAGTTTAGGCAATGCTTCGATGACTGTAGCTTGTGCTTGTCTAAGGAACATCATTTCACGTTTGAAATCATTTAAAACTGGATCTTCCAGTGGATTGAATTTTTTTAATTGTTGATTATGACGAAGTTGATTGATTCGCTTTGTTTCATTTTCTGCTATTTTAGCGGCTAACTCAGGAGCCAAAGGTGCTTCCTTGTTAACATTGTCCAAAACTTCAATCCAAGGAAGGTCCATCTGGGTCTCATTTAATTTCTGATATAGTCCTTTCTACAAAATAAATTTATTAATTAATGTAACTTCGGTTATAGGTTGACTAAATAATGTACAAATATTAATGTATGTTTCGTTGATCATTTACTAAACAATGTTAACATGAAAAAAATGTTGATTTAAACTTTCATCTAACTTTTCTCAAAATTAATAAAAATAATTTAATTCTATTTTCAGTATAATTAAAGATGTGTGATGAAGGATTTTTGTAAAATATAATAATAAACTAAGTTGCACATTCAAAAAGAATATAAACAGTTGTATAAATTATTAATTATAAATTGCTTATTGTCAGACAGGCATAAATTTGTTAATTTGTTTGTAAAAACATGAATTATCGCTATATTATAGCATCATGATTGTAAGAGAATTGTTTGCACATACAAGTTGGATTAGAAAAAAGAACTTGTTAGAATAGATTTCGTTTTTTAAATTTGTTTGTGCCATCATGATAGCGCACTTCATGTAAAAATATACAAATTTTGTATGAAAGAAATGGTTTACACACAAATACGTGTATTTTTGAAAAGGAATATAAATCAAGCGAAGACGTGTTTGGGACATGGGTTTTTTTACTATTACATGTTGGTTCACCATACAGACAATCATAATTGCACCAACATTTAATAAAATAACCTGCCCATAATTTTGTAGTCATTTGCAGCAATACTAATTTGTATCGAAACAAGTACCGTTAAATACTTGAGAAGTTGCTACATTAGGCGCTCCAATAGGTTTGTTTTAAATTTTATTTTTATACATGTATGCCTACAAGATGTATAGTGTAGGTTACAATCTTGTATCTGTAAGTTATTTCATACATACCATTCAAAATTGAAGGCAGGTCTAAATGGTGCTCTATGAAGTGACAATTTTATTGATTTTGTCCCATAGACGTTCGTAATATTTTGACAGTTGAATGTATGAGATAAATACTAGTGGGTTAGGGCCCATACACAATGGTCATAAGGCGTAAAATTTACATTAGCATAAATCATAAAACTGGAGGTAAAATGGACATAATTTTTGTATACGCATAGCCTACAAATATGACGGCAAATGACAACACTGATATTAAAAATAAATATTAAGAACGTTCAACTTTTGTTATAAATTAAAAAATGTTTTGCTTTTTTTACCATAAATTTGTGCATACTAAGGACTTTAGTTTAAAGTTAAAATTTTTATGTGTGATATTGCTGTTTGGCCTCTAAACGGTTTGTAATTGCTTTAAATTAGACGTTCTTATCTGTAAATTGTTTTTAAAGCATCAAAATTGCTCTTTTTGTATACCTATTAGGCAGTTTTTGATAATTGTATTTGCCCAAATCTAGTTTTAGATGTTATTTTGGCCAATCTAATCCTTTTTTTAAATTTCTCTGCAATTTCAATTATCCCAAAAATCGATATTTTGTATACCAATTACAAAACAGTTGCACTCTTTCTAGATATTGCTACCTAAAAATTATTTTTAATGTTCTACCAACTATTTCAAAGCAACTAAATCTCTTGCTTCTAGATTGTTCTTAAAATTTCAAAACTGACAAAAATTGATATTTTCAGACAGGAACCACAAAACAGTTTGTACATATCGAGGTAGAACCTTTCTTTTTAGGTATGTTGCCCAAAATTCTGAGATTCGAATTAGGTTCTTCCGACCTCTAAATTGTTTCTCCGGTTTCAAAATTGCTTATTCTGTGCAACAATTAGAAAGTATTTAAAGTTTTTAATATAGTTTTAAATGTTCTATTAGCCATTCTGTGGCTAGCAATTTAGCATTTCTACCTCTAAACTGGCCTTTTTGTTTTGTATTTAGCAATAATTGACATGTTTGTTCACCAATTGCGAAACATTTAAAATTTTTGTAGAAATTATTACTTATAAATTATTTTTAGATGTGTTGATCATCACTGAGAAACTTAAAACTCAGCTTGTTACTTCTAAATTGTTTTTGGAGCTTCAAAAAGCACCAATTTTGCGGCAAAACAAATAAAGCAAATTAAATGTGTATCATCCAAATTTTGTTTCTTATATCTTTCTTGCCGTTTTTCGGCATTTTTCCGCGATTTCAAGGTTGTGGTCGTGATATATGCACTTTTAAATATATTCACTATTGTTATTATATCATAAGGATGGTTTCAACCTCTACTATGTGGTACTTCATTATTAGAAATAAATAAAACAAAAAATACTATGTTAACATGGTTAAAATCATAGTAATTTTTCCACGTATATAAGAGATAATAATAAATCTGTTCTCTGTACCCTTGGCTTTGTTTTACAATACCGAAGAGTTAAGTAAATTTGTTTTAAATTAGTAAATGATAACATAAATAGCCCAAATATGTTATAGCTCATAATGTTTTATGTTTCCACTCCTGGTATAAGATCTACCAATTTGCTTAAACTTCCCTTTTCCCAAACAAACGTTGTTTTCGTAAATCTAATGTTGACTTTAATTTTAACAATATAAATACTATTGTTAATTGTTATATAAACAGTATTTAAGAAATTAGTGGTTTTCACAACGTATTGTGTTTTAAATTATTACTGCTTGATTACTTAGATTTATATCAGTTTGATCAATCAATTTTCATTATTCATCAATATCAATATCAATCATTATTATTATTATTATAAACAATTTGATTTTTGAATCATTTAATTTTGCGTGACAAACTTAATATAAAAAACTTCATTAATTACTTGTGGTTGCGCTAAACATGTAGATCAATTATTATTTTTGTCTCTTGCATCAATGTGATACGGAAATTACTAAGATGCACTGATGATCTCTTATGAAGAGTAATACAATTGTATGCATTTGGATAGTCTAGTATCTTTTATCGTTTACAAAAAGGTCACATAACCACTCACTTTGACTTATTACTTGCGGTGGCACTAAACACGTAAATTAATTATTCTTTTTATATCTGATCTTTTATGAAACAATTGTACACTTTTCATTGTTACCACTTGTAGTAACGTGAAATTAAATAATTGATTTTAAACTTTTTATTTAATCCCTTTTTAGTCAAGCCAGATTTGAATTAAAATTTATTCATTTGGTTTTGCGGGAAAATTTTAACCAAAAATATTTTTAAACAAAAAATTTTATTTATTTTCCAAGTGACAACTTGATTTGATAGCCATTAGAAGTATTATTCATTTAAATGGTAACAAAAGTAAAAAACATTTATTATTCTTCATTTATTTCTTTGTTTGTTGAACATTAAGTAGTCGTTTAAATATCTCCATGGTAGAATATAAAAATCTTAAAAAATGATATCTTGATGACATATTTTAAATTTTTAAAAACATAAAATACCTTGGTTGTGCATGCAACAACCTCACACTTTAAATGCAAGTTCTTGCGCTATTATTCATTAAGTCAATAATAGCTATTAAGTAAATTATTATGTATTTTTGTAACAAAAACATTTTGAATAGAATATTCTATCTTTTTTGTATATATACATATATTATTATATTTTTAGAAAAAATAAAAAAAACGTTTACACTATTTTATTAATACAAAATTAATTAGTTTTGAAAATATTAAAGCAACTTATTTTTTAGATATAGCAAAAATATTTTTGTTTTTGTCGACGTGTTCTAGCGTGTTTTATTTAATTAATTAATATTAATAATATAAAACCACAGTAACAATATTTATTTCTGCATTCTATGGTACTTTTGTTAGTTATTATTAATTTTAACTAAGAATCAAATTACTAAATCAAAAACAAAAATGGTCTTTTTTAAATTTAAATAATTTATAATCTTTGTCTTTTGAACATAATATTTGTATGTAGAAAGCATAAATTATATCTTAATATTCATATTTATCACATTTTTCGATAATATTGCAATTTCTAAAGTAACTATAAAAAAAATTACAAACCATGCATCTTTCAAATCAGAAAAAGAGCAATTTATTAATCCTATAGCCAACTAGCAGTATGTATTATCTACGTTCGTAACGGTGTGAATTTGGATAATTGATTTTAAATTGTTTCCTTAATCTTTTAGAAAAATTCGGTTTCAATGTTTCAATATTTTGTTACAGTCAAAATTATCTTTGAAAATATATGTACAAAGTTATATAGAGTTTTTTTAATGTTTATTTTTATTTTTTTGTTCAATTACTTCTACGCATTTATTTTGATATTTAACTTTTTTGCATTTGTAAATTCATTTATTGGTTATGATTATTACTTTTCTGCAATTATATGTTTATTGCATACATATGTTTCTTTATTTGCCATTTTTATGTGAACCTTTCCCCACTTCTAACATTCAGTCACTATAGCATATTTGTCAATGTGTCATAATTTATTATAAATATGACAGATCCTCCTGCAATTTTAACAAATGTTGCAATTTGATTAAATATTTTGAAACATTTTATACCTCCATGTAATACCAGTGTTAAATAAGTTTTTACAAGATACAGAATCGTGAACTAAAAGATTTCCATTCTATTAAACATCATCTATATTACGTTCAATAGAATTTGATCAACATTTAAACTTTTGTTGAAAAATATGATAGAACTTTGCTCAACCATGCGCTATTAACTTTCCCGCTCAAAACAGAACCTGCACATTCGTTATTTGCGCCCTTCGCCTAGAAAAATTGAATTGTTTTAAGCCACATGACTTGCAAATCTCCTATAGTAATCGTTGCCCACTGTGTCTAAATAATTAAGGTCTTAGAGATGTTAAGTCATAACAATACAAATCGTAGCTTAGCACCATCGTCCTATCGAGCGAGTGACCATTGTTTAAATATTACTGAGTGCTATTCCCAAGTATGTGCTTGTAATCTTCCCACTCAAAAATAGAACCTGCACTACACATTCTTTATGGAAAAGCCGGCATGATTTTATACCATGAATGACAAACGTACCAAAACAGAAGCTTTTTAAGCAAGAGTTAGTCTGATTTATGAACAAATATACGTATACTATCAATTAAAGTATGCGCAAAAAATCAACACAACAGCGTTCTTCCAATTTTTAAAATTTATATATATATTAATAATAAAATAAAATCTGAATTGCTTATGTCAACGCGCGTTCGTTGTTATTGACGTGTGTGTTTAGTAAAAAATTCTTTCTTTGTTTGGCTGCAACAGACACGGTATTAATTTGCTTCGTGAATTTTTTATTTTAAATTTTATTATGTATGTTATGTTATTCCATAGTCAAAAGCTTGTTTAAAGTTTCAAATTATCGAGTATTATTAGTGTTTGCATATTGTCCCATAATGTCTGTATGATACTAAATAGTTTACTAACGCAATTCTAAGACACCAACTTCGCATATTCATTGCAATTTAATTCACTCAACTAAATAATATTTCAAATATAAAAATAAAATAAAAAAGAATTCATTGAAACAAGCATTTTTCACATTACCAACTATAGACCCATTTTAATTCTAATGTATTTAAAAGTTGCTTGTATGAATTGATGCTATTGCAAATCATCATTGATCAACACGGTTTTTTTGTCTAAAAAGTCTA